>LUCM01011491.1:0-28575 GCA_008360955.1 Fasciolopsis buskii
TTGGATATTCATTCTTTTTATAGAAACATGTAACCGTGGGGAAAAGGCAGCGGCCAATGAAGCTTGCTTTGCTGTCAAACGCTGAACGCTGATGATGATAACGATTCCTAAACGAAAACGTTCCTGTTCGTGGTCAACCATTAGCACTGGAACGCAGCTAGCGCAAAATATCTTATTATAGTTATCCTCAGCCTAAATCACAAGCGCAATCGTGGGTAGAATACGCCATGAAATAGGTGTTTCTGTTCGACAATCGCCCTTGTTATCGCTTATGAATGGAACCTAAGATGAATTATAAGATCTTTCCAAAACGTTTATGAAATATTCATACTCCGGTAGGGTTTCACTTTTCAAGCTCAGACGAGTTTACTTAGACAACCACGATCGTTCATGTTTAGCTGGGTTCATTACTGTCTGCAAACGGGTGTACTTACGAAAATCTATAAATAATTTCAGAGTATTTGCTGATGGTCCTTTATGCCTCGCAAGTACTAGAACCCTAGGGATATTAACAGAGGACGTTTTTTGACGCAATACGATCGGCGTTATCTGTATCCATATATACATATATATATACACGTATAGCTGTAAGGATGTTTAGACTAGAGTACGGGATACGCGGCAATAACCGCGAGACCGGTCGTGTGCACCCGGTGAAATTTTTTCACTCGTGCACATAATACTTAAAATTTATATATACATGCGAATATATTCAACTAGTTTGCAATCAGAGTAACGACGAAAGAAAGTACGGATGGAAAGGATGATTATAAATAAAGGACACAAAGGTTTTGTGCTTTCACCCCGCACATCCTTACGCTTTTGTTCTACTGTTCTACTGTCATGTTGTTTCTTGGGCTGCGGGGCCCAGATAGGTCGCAAACCACGCACCACTGACTTCACTTCTGAGCCACATTTCTCAACATCTCTAGGAAATGAAAATTGTAATATGTTGGGTTCCAGTACAAAAGGCTGGAAGAGCAACCGATGCCAAAGGTGGTGGCAATCTCTTCACACCACTGCGCAATGTCACAGCCTGATCGCACAGTCACTTCCTCCGACCTTACTGGAAAATAACACCACGAATCGTGTTTTGTAACCTGTATATCATTGTCGCTAGCCCTAGCGGATTTAATCAGTCATCACTCAAATTCACTCCCAGCCCTCAACCAAACGAGGGTGATAAAAAATGGCCTCTGGCATAACAACATTTTTCTCTTCACTCAAGAACAGTGGTGAATAGTTGGATTCCCATCCTGCCGCTTGGCTGGGGGTCATTCAGAGACTCAGCTCATACGTCATTCACCTGAGCGCATACCGGGCCCGTCGGACAGACCCGTTTACCGGACATGATTCTTCCTCATTGTCGCATGATACATCGGACCGAGAGAAGCAGATCGCTTTTATTGATTATGGATGGGTGGATCAGCAACCTCACACAGTTTTACTCGCATCTACCGATCTCTTACTCGTGTCTGGGATATGGAACAGCTTGCCATAGCTGCTATGACAATGGCGCATTCTATCCGTGGTGGTTGTTAGGGTCACAAGGCCCTAACATCCCAACGAAGGCTTGCGCAGAATTCACATCTCGTTACGGGTTTCGCTTCATTGTTCTCGCTGCCATTTGGGATGGGTTAACATGGATCAGGAAGGCTCAGACACAGCAGACATCCAGAGCGATAAGATACGCTGGGTCTAGCTATAAATCACTAAACCAGCGGAGTGAAAAGCTTTCGTAATAAGCGACCAGTGCCACTTGGTATTATCAGTTGAGACCAGTTTTAGTATGTTAGCTATGACATTCCAGATAAACTAAACGCGAATTAGATCGAACATTCTGCCTCAATCAAGCCGCCAATGCATCGTAAGTTTGGACTGTCAAATGAAGGAGTATGACCGAAAATATTGTGCGTAGTTCCGCCGTAAATGGTTCATATCAACGTTGTCGATTTGGGTTCATTGCTGATTCGAAGAGGATGGATACCAGATGACGAACCGATGATAGAAACGCCTGAATTTCTTACTAGAAAAGAATAGCCGATGATCGAAACGAAAGGTGGGCAGTTGGTCCCTGGTTTAGGGACGACAACAATCCGGACTGAAAAGTGCTTCTAAGTGTACTTCGATCGAAGCTAGCCAAACTACTCTAAATTCCTGTCTTCTGCTAAGGTCAGGTTTGGTTTTCTAAGAGGTTGTGCAACTGTTGCTTCTGAAAAGCAGTTTATAATTGCATGCGCGGAAAACAAACAAATTTGAACGATTGTTACTCAATCTACACGAACATCTCAGTTCGCACAACCGGCTATCGATTGGCAGTCCAGTCAAGCAGCGTAGTCACAGCCGTTTCGTTCAGCGCAATCCCAGTACCAACAAAATCAGAACTCAGCCTAAGAATCCATAGAGATATGCAGATGAAACATCAAGGAATGATTATAAGGGAATGTCAATCAGATGCGATTTTCCTGAGTGCAACACACATCAATGGCTAGGGTCTATAGTGTGCATGCATTGCCCTATAACCATTAACGTTCGCATGTTCGATGTAACCAGTTCGAGAAAGCGTGAGGGAAGAAGAGTAGTACCCAAGGAAAGCAAGTGCAGTGAGGCTTGTAAGCTGACCAAAGGAGGATGGGAAGAAGACAGTACAGAACTTCCTCCAGAGAAACTACCGCTAGTGCGATCGACCGAATTTCCTGAAGAATGATCATATTAAAATGAAGGACTGAAAATGGGCAGTTGTGTTGATGATACGTTTTGTATGCAGATAGTACATGTTTCCAAGTGAAGCGTCAATCTGGAAAGAAATTCAGCTATTAGGGTTTATGGTCTGCCGTGGTCGGCTGATTTGCGGATTGTTGTGCAACCGGGTCTATCGCTCAGACCAGGCTTGTTTAGTCGAGACTACACGTCTAGCCTTTGAGCAGCCAGGCCCTTCCAGCAATGTAGCAGGATTGCTCCAGGCGATCTGGCGCCTGGTTGATCGATACACGTGCCTCCTCTGGTGAAATTTGTCGGCTCAGTTAAACACGACACTGGTCTTACTTTGTTGACGGTCTGCGCCCACGACGTCATAGAGTCGCCAGCGCACCGTTGCAGTCTTTTATAGGAAGAACGCAACACGCCCTCGACATTGTCACTTCCTGTCCGCGGCCGCTTGTTCGGTGAGAATTACTCCATTTCATTCACGGAGAACCATTCGCTTTGGTAGCCTCTCCCTTATCTACAACCCACTGAAGCGCCAAGTGGTGTACGGCTCAACCAGGATATGTGGACGGAACTCGTTCCGTAGACGTTTCATCTGGATATCCCTTCTGAACTTTCACGCATTGCAGTCCGCCATCACAGGATCATAAACTATAGAGATAAAAACGCTCCTGAATTTGTACTTTCTGACTCCGCAGACCATGTCTATCTGATCATGTGAACCCACGTCTTATAAAAAAAGAATATCACCCTGCGAGTAACCGGAATGCAATCTATTCAACAAAATTCCGGAAGAAAAAGTGTTTAGGTCTTTCGAGACTGATTGTGAGCAGTTAGATCGACTGATCCAACCAGAAAGAGTCCACGCGGCGGTACTTCTAGGAATCTGACTCTGAAAAAGGCCTCGCCAATTCCGTTTAGTTACTGTGGTACATAAGCTACTGTACTGTCAACTCCTCATCCGTCGTAATCGTCATGTCCAACAAATATTAATTTTGACCGGAAAGTCATTCCCGAGCCGTTATTTACTGAACGTCCCCGAAAGTTGCATCTGGGGTGGGTTGAGACAGCGCATCAGGAGGTTCAAACAGGGGAGATCCTTCAGCCGGACAGATGGATCACTACTTTCGTTATTTGGCTACGGAAGCTGACAGGAGGCGGCAACACCATCATCCAGATCAAAAGAGAAACGGCGACACCGTATGCCGGAAGTTGCTATCGGACGATGATGACAAATGAATGCCGTCAGACCATTCAAATTTGATGCAGCTATACGATACGGACTGAAAAATTGATAGCAGCCACATTATTGTAATCATTCCAAAAAAATTGATTTATTTGGGGGGATTTAATTCTGGAGCAAAACGTTTTTTGGAGGATAGTACAGAAAGTCGACCCATCAGTCTCACCAATCCCACCATTCCTAGTCACTTGGTTTCTTAGGTTGGGGGGACAATTAGCGGTCAGTTCCCTGTTGTTCATATGCCCGGTGGTATCCTATCTGATTCGGTTCCTTAGGTTTTAACCTTAAGAAATACAATGCACAAACAAACGGCATAAGCACCATGTTTGATCGTGATTAGAATTTTTCTACCAAAGGATATAAGTGAGGGTAAAGCATGAAGGATCGTCAGACGCCAACGAAATGTGTGTGTTTGGGTGCAGTTAGTGAAGACAACAGAATCTGGGATAATACTGAGAAGAACCTTAAACGATCCGGTTCATGGTAGGTCGTGTGATGAATGGCGATTTATTGACAGCTGGTGGAGAATTCCGGATTTCGGCAAGTATTGGTTGTCAGAACAGTTTATTAAGTTGAAGTATTCGGATGATGCAATGGTTCTTTTTGATAACTCATCTGTAGAATGTAATAAATTGCCGGAATTCAACTCAATTTTCTGAAGTGGAAATAGTTACCATAGTTGTGTTGGGGTCTCAGCTTCCTTGACCTTCAATCTTCACAGTGTGAATTTAGAAGCACAATAACTCTCAGTGACGTGGGAATCGAATTAGACAGTTTAAGAGTTTCGAACTTCAGTTTCAAGTCATTTGAGGATGCGAGCTTGGTGACAACAAGGATGGATGAATTCAGAATTAAATCTATAATCACTTTATCTTATTTGTAAAGGCTTAAACAGAATAAAACAAAAAGAAAGCGTGGTAGATGAATTACGGGGCGTAGACTAATGGCCATATTCGGTCTTGAATTTGATTTTGAATGCAACGGTTTTGAAATGATGAAAATACTGTGAAACTTTGATTTACACACAAGTGAAAGCCAAATAAATTGCTGGATCTTTGTTCAGCTCTAGCGATTAAAGTACTCTTGTTCATCTCATTCAGATCTGGGGAAAAGTAAAGGATGCCAAGGTCGACTGCACGGTTATTTGAGAATAAACCTGTCCTATGGAAAGGTCACCGTGATGAGTCTACCTGAATCCACATACAACAATATGCCACAGGTTTGAGCACACAAACGTCTTCAGTGAGAAAAACTGAGAAGCACCCAACTATATTGACCAACGAAAATTCACGAACAGGGAACAGCATCTTAATTTTGGATACATGAATAGTTTCGCCATAAGCTTCAACCCTATTGCTATTGCCATTTGCACATGGGCTACAGCTGACAGATGTGTGAGTAAATCAGGTGCTACAATTACCTTCTGTGGATGAAAATGCCGTAAACCGAAATTTGCATCAAGAATGCTGTCGTTAAGGCAATCACTTCGAACAAGACCCTTTTCATGTGACCACTTTTGACTGGTAGAGTACGATACAACTGTGCCTAGACCACTGCGGTTCGCTTTGTCTGTGACATTTGACTCCGGGTGTAAGATTCTTCGCACCTGAAACTTCCCCCACGCTTTAAGCGCATAATAATTGTTTGTCCACCAACATATCGGCTAGAGGCACGACGATCACAATGACACCTTTATCTCAGTTGAAAACCGAGCAACTGTTAGAGCTCCTCGATCGCTACGACCATCGATAACGTGCCTCGGTTCTCAGTTATAATCGGGTTGCGATGCGTTCAGTCAGTTACGCCGACCTAAATCAAGGCATCTCCTGAATGAACTGTGACCGTTAAGCTTTTGTTTGATAAGTGACCAGATGGTCGATTACTGATACCAAGAAAGGTTATGTCATTCAAATCTAAGTGATGTGAAAAATGCAAGGGTAGACTTTATGTATTCACGGTATAGCACGTGATTAGCTGCAAGCAGTTCTTCAAATGACTCAAAGCTAGTACAGCGAACTGACCATTTTGAACAGCATGAAGCATACGGTATGTTGTACAAAAGCAAAACCAAATAAAAATCCTTCTGATTATTTTTTCTACTAAAATAACACGAATTGGATGGTTGGATTCGAAAATCAGACTCCAAACAATGGATTTTTTCACGAGAAATTTGACGCCCGAGCAACGGTGAAATGAAGAGTATTTGCCGAGGCATAATTGCTGTGTGGTAGAAACCATGGGCTTTCTGTCATTCGGTAGCCTCTCGCCGTCCTTTAATGGTCTTTGGCTGAGTAAGCAACTGCGGCCCAGAGTACGATGAACAAAGTGTTATCCGACCCCTCCCTCATAGGGACACACCACGTGTAGACTGTCCAGCCTAGCTTTGTCTGTTGGTAATCAGGTTCAAGTTACGTGAAGATCTCTCGATCAGATAAATTGAATTACGGGGAAGTTTTCATGTTCTGATGAAAAATTCACAGCACTGTTCAAAGGTACGTGTTCGCCGATCTGAGTAGCTTTTGATGTTTCAATGCAGCATACGAAGATAGCCAGACTCAATCAATCGCTTGGGTGAGTAAACGCAAAGAACTTCTAAAACTGTGCATTAAATTGATGAATTTCCACGCGACGTCGACCAGGCTCACCTAACTGAACCGGGCGATTCACGCGTGATGTGTTCGTTCGAGGTAGGGGTTGACTTGAACTGTGTGCATCCTGCTCCAGACCAGAGCGGGTACACCTCACTGGGAAGTTCTAAACAATAGCAAGAGGCTACAAGACGACCAAAAAAACATTTGTAACATCTAAACGCGAGTGTAAATAGCGTAAAAACCTCAGGGATGTATACAATCGAGACAACTAAATGTGATCACGAATTAATTTCGTCGAGTTCCACACTACGTTTGCTTGATATGAGGTTCCACTTTTTATGACGAGGTCAGATCTGCAGCTGTCAAAAAAACATTTCTCTACAGCGCTAGCGTTTTATCTTACTGCTTTTCAAGTACCCATTTTTTCCAACTGAATGGTTGAATGTGAACTTGCTCAGATTTGGCAGGTTATGAATCCGCAAAACAGTTGCTGGTTCTTCAAAGATGTCCAACAAAATAAAAAAAATAAGTAGCTGAATCAGAAATGACTAGCGAATTATTGGCTCGGCCAAGGTTTAAACCCCGTAGTATACATATAGTCTTATTCAGAGCGACCATATCCAAGACACCGTTCCAGAGTGCCATCGGCCAATTTTGCATTCGACGACTGAGCTTACCGAAATTCGAATAATATTCCTAATTGTCAAACGGTAGCACAACTCTTCTCTGGAAACAGTTTACACTAAGGTACGAAACATAAGCTGCAGACTCATGTACTTACGGTAGTTGCACCTTTCTGACGTAAATACCGACTCGCAGTTCTGCGTCACAAGCCAGTAGTTTCTAGTTAGCGACACATGCAAATAACATTTTTGACATACCAAAGAACAGCGAACACAACCACATCGGAGTTTAAGCCATCATCGGACATGCGTACTGACAGGATGGAAGTCTAAAGCTTTCCTCTGAGTACAGAGTATTATGTGTGTATAAAACTATGCAAAACTTGCGCTTGGATGGAGGACACCTACCTGATCGCCAGGCTTGTTGTGTCAATGATAAAAATTTCGAAAATACAAGTTGGCAAACAAGCTCCCTTTCAGTAATTCGTACTCATGCCATCACATCACAATATATTAGGAAGACTTATTTAGGAGGAATTGGACCACAAAACAGTCAACACAACAAGTTCATCTGTATTCCGGTTATGCATGTAACACCACAAATCCATTCCCCACCCAGGTTTTTTTATCTAACTAATCCAATCCCTCCTAATATCTTGTGGTGTACTGGCATGTGTACAAATCACTGAAAACGAGCTTATTCGCCAACTTGTGTTTTCTCACTGTGCTAAGTGGGAATTTCGAAAGATAAACAGTCCATTGCGAATATGGCATAAGTTCATTCGAACAGCAGTCGGTACATAAGTGATGGTTTTGGAGTCAAACGTATCTGCCTTTGGGTTTGCAGTTAGTTCGCGCTATCTGTTTTTTGTCCTCCGGATTACGGAGGGATTCGCACCAAAACGTTTATTTATGCTCATTTTAAAGGGCTCCATAACTTATTAGATACATTATATACCGTAACGGGCAGGCTAAACCAAAAAAATACGTTTATATTTATTCGGCGAGATGTGATGAAGTGTCTGCGACCGTTTAATTATTTTGTTCTTAAAATTCGATCACAATCATATTTACCTGTCTGCGAGATGTTTCCGTGATCGTCAGTACTATTTCTCAACAATCAGCACCTAATTAGTTGTCGCCATTCATTCGATAAACTCCTCTTTACTGCCAAAGCAGGCGTAAACTGTCATACCGCGCGCAACAATCAGAGTCGAAGTAGACGGGGACAAATAAGCGGAGGTATGCGTACTCATATTCTCCATGTGCGAACACATTCGCTACGACTCCTGGGACACGCTTTCGGATGTGCCAGCTGGATCCATTCGAACACAATGTCAATCATGCGCTGATGCGGCTCAGAGGGGACATGGTGAATAGAAAGAGTAGCACAATCAGTGGGATGGGCCGAAGGCTTAGTGCTGTACAATTGGATGATCATCAATGCGAACGAAATAGTAATTTCCACGTAAAAGAGTCATTTGGCATATCGATTAGTCACTTCTGTACTGTCGCTTATCTATTCATTTCATTGCGAGAAATTCATGCTACGTATTGTTAAAATAAAACTGGTAAGGTATCTCTCTGATATTATCAATCGCTAAACGTATAGTAGGGGCATTGATAAGTTACAAATGATGCCTTCCCTGTCCATTGTCAGGATATACGGAAACACACGGACATTCAATATTCGCTTTGTTACTACTTCTTCTGGGCCTCTTTGTTCGCCGTTCATTTGGCCGCCATAATCCTGGTGGTAGTAACAGTGATAACAAATCAGTACTACACCGAGCTTAATGAGTATGACAAAGCATTGATTCCACCGGTGAGTCATAAGATGTTTCATATTTTTCTGATCTCTTCCTACCCACTCGATTAACTGAATTGTGATCTCGTCAAGAAAAACAGATTGAGTTAATTTCCCAACTAGAAGTTGCATATCGTGCGCTGCATGGGTGTGAAAATAAAGTGGTTTTGAAAAGGTTCAGCGGCAAGATACATAGGTCAGCAGCGGTAAATCGAATCAAGCCTTTCGAGTTCATTACCTTTACAACGGCCTTCTTTTACAGCGGGACTCTACCTGCTTCTGAACAGGAGCTCAAAAATAAGATCACTTTTGACTTTGTTCTCGAATAGAACGAAAAACCGATTTCTATTCTGCTTCCAAGCTCGTATTTGATCAGATTCTTGGTTCCATGAGGATTAGTCAGCCTGGCCCAACTTTCGGTCATCCATTCATCGTCATTGCTACTTGAATTTCCCATTGTGATAAACACAAAATGAATCTGTTCTTGTGTTTATATTCTTGTTTTATACATGGGTAATTTTAAATGATAGTGACTGTGTCGAGGATGCAATTGGCCACAGACTTGAGTAAAGTGGATAAGCTTCGCTAATACAGATTTTTAGTTGGTTGGTTTCTATTAGATCACAAGACGGTCATCAAACTTCCATCCCAGACTTGGCGTTAGTGCATCAGTAAGAATGTCGTTGGATTCGTGACTTGTATTTCGTTATTTATCGTGAGGAGTTTATTTGTGCGCCTCCGAGAGTAAATGATTATTGCTACGAAAAATGAGTATGAACTCAAAGATAATGAAACAATGATAAACTTGGCATATCATTGCTGTCTATATCTTTCATTCGCGAATTGCAGATCACGGTGAAATCTGTGTCCAAATCCAGCAGAACTCGTCACTCAGAGGTTGAACAAATCTTTATGGTCGAAGCGTAATCGAGGAGTGCAAACTGTTCATGCTTACACCATCCGACACAGGATTTTTCTTGGACTCTGCAATCCGTTTTGGAACTCACTTTTTGTGCGTTTGCATCTTTACAATGTGAAAGAAGATAAATGACTTTTCAATCCGTTGTTACGCCTCGATAATCACAGGAAAAGAAGAGCGTTCATAGGCAATATTAAGTGTGCACGGATCGACATTAGACTCGCACTTTGTTTAGCTGTTATTAAATACAGCTGTACAAATAAGTAAATATGAATTTAGCAAAAAATATGACATTGTCCGCGCAGACAATCATAGGTCGGCGCTTCGGTGACAGAGGGCCACCTTTCCCAAGGAAGGTTTTGACTTCGATTATTGCTTTGAAGAAGGATGGCATTAGTAATCAAAACGTCGACTCACCATAACAACCACTGGCAAGGCTGTCTTTGATAGATACATGCTTCCATTTCAAGCACATTATTCGGATTGGATAGTTCAGTAAGACACACTTGAGATATATTGGGCAATCCCGTAGTAAGTGATTCAGCATGTCGCACCAAAGCCTTAACCAAAAACGAAAAAAAATAGAAAAACTCAATACTGCCTATTTTATTCTTGTTAGAAATCATCACCGGTAAATGACCGGCAGGCTTCGATAGTGTGGTTTGAGCCAGAGGTGAACGAATGAAATTCACAGAATACTGAATGGATGCGGACGACGAAATTGACTGATTCATATTAAATTTACATCCACATTCTAAGATCGTGTATGATCTATCAACTGAGATACCAATCCATACATACAGGATCTGAACATTTTACACATGCATCGCATGGTTTGTCTTCTGACATCGTGTAATCACATTTTATTCATCGGTGCATTTCGAAAAATTGGTTTCCTTACTACGAGACTACCCAGCACAAAATTTTCGCAGTGGTTTAATAGTTCAGTTGGTAGAGCAAATTTAATGGTAATACATCGGTTTGAGTCCCGCGATTTAACATTACGATTGGTCCAGTATTTAGCTGCTGCACAAATGTTGCGAAGCATTAATCGCTCACACTTTCAGTCTGTAGGGAATCATGGAAAACTGGTTGACAGTCGTGCACCCGTTTCTTCGCCTCATGTGCTGGGATGTCGGAAGTTCAGTTTATTATGACCAGAACCCCATGAAAACCAACAACATGAGCTACGACCAACACAAATTTTCAAATCCAATGAACCATGAATCTGAAATTCACTTGGCACAATAACCTGTTTTTTCTTTTCACAAGTGCACTTTCAAATGTGATGTTTTTCTAGTTTAAAGCGAACGGTTGAGGGGACATTGTTAAAGGTGCGCAGCATGTGGTTTAAGTTCATATGTTACTCTACCACACACAGTGTATCATTACCATAACGCTTGCAAGGACGGAGTGGCAATGAGATCAACCTTGAGACCATGGTTTGCTGATATCTTCGTCTCCAAAGTGGAGGATGATCAACCTCGTCCATCAACCAGACACGGCACCGTACACAAACGTTATGTTGTTGATGTACTACTTGTGGTAGAGGAACATACGAACATAAACCATATGCTACACGCGTTTAACAATGCCCATCCAAACGTGATATTACTGATATATCATACCACGAAGCCATCAAGTTTCTAACAATTACGGAACAGATTAGCGGGTCTTCGGCCAGTGCCACCGAGGAAGTGAGTGTACTACAACTAAGAGCTCAGCCTTACTTGCGGTGCTAAGGATAGAACGAAATTAAGATAAAAAACAACAACGAGCAAAACAGCTGTTCATGATTGGCAGGCAACGGAGCGGATGGTGATGAGTTTGCCTGGTTTTACCTCGGTTTTGACAAGGAACTCCAAACGGGGAAATAATGCAGCACCAAATGTGCACTTTCCCATCTGAGAGCCAGATTTTGATCACCTAATCTCTGTGAGAACGCTAGCAGTCTTTTTCATGCTCTTTCTCCGCGGATGCCTGCAAAACGACATTGTTCATTCTCGACCTTTGACTATCACATGAATTACTGTGGGAAATAGACTGAGTGACACATGCAGTCCGAACAGAAGAAAACTGAACGTTAAACTCACCTAGATGACAAACCAACGCATCCACCACTTGTCGGTCTTACTCAGTCGAGCTTTCCTGAAACAAAAGAAGAACCAGGGGAAGCACGAAAAGCAAACTGACATACAACCAACTTGAAAGAGTACACCAGCCAGTGAGAAGGGCATTAGGAAAGACTGGCTCAAAATCCGGTAGTCATGATTCATAGGAATCTTTCCTTTTGGTTAGTTTTGCAGGTATAAAATAAACAATGGAAATGGAATCAGCAACGCTTTGGTCATGTCTGCTTTGGTACATCTAAAATCGAATACTACGTAACTTTAGACTCTGCTAATCTCAATACAATGACATATGAGAACATAGCGGTTATTAATCAGAACAGGATGTAGTATGGGCTGCAAACAACTAAGTGAGGTCGGGTTGAATGATACATCACACTGAAAGTTCATATTGTCCGCTAGGAACAATATACCGAAGTGAATGAATTAAGTAGCCGAAATGTTCATTGCGAAGCGCCAACGTTATTAAGTTAGGATGCAACCTTGGCTAAACCTGAGCTGTCTCATCGATTATTTTTGGTTGCGCAATGGTGGTGGTGGGGGGCGACCTGTAGGTCACAATAAGCGTGAACGAGCGGATTTAACCGGTCCGTGCTAAACTGTTGGTGCGTTCTGACCACGCAAACAGAATGGGGCCGTGTTATCTCTTTGATAGAATCAACGACTTTATCATCGCTTTGAAATATCTGCCCAACTATTGTAATTTCCACAGGTGCATGAAGGGCAGCTCAAACGGATAAGTTGACAACTGACATCGGGAACAATGCAATCATCAAGAAGCTTTTATCCGAGGGACAAAGAAATCTGAAAACTTCTACTGATATTCGCAAAACAAGGTCTCACAGAATATATTACAACAAATGAACTGAATGTGTTAACGCAATTCCACCGTATCACATGCAATATCTGCGGCCTCGAGAACAACAAACGGGAAGAAAATTGTTTTACTGGAGAGGAGGCTGTTTTCTCCGAGAAGAAGATATGTTTTCCCGAAAGTGTTGCTTAAATCCTTCCAAGCTTAGGTTCAAAAAGTTCACAGGCTAATGTCGGTGGACTCTGATACAGCGGGACGAAAAAACGGGCTGTCCGCCAATCATGATTAATGAGCAATGTTTTTCAGCTTTCTGCTGGACTCCGATGCCTAAATAACTATCACTGTAGTTCTTAATCTCGGCCGCAACTTGATCCAATGCTCCACAATCAAACAAAGAATATACAGAGGCACAGAAGAGGATGTTTTGGGGGAATAGACGATGAATATCCAGAATCCAAAGAATAAAGATGCAGAAAGTTAATCTTTTGGTTACCGAAAGAAATCTACAATCGGTACCAAAATTTGATGCCAACTAGCAACGGGAATTTGTCACGATAAACAAGGTCGATTTTGTGAATAGATCCACAAAAGAAGACAGTTTTTGAACAACAGTTGAGATGTTTCTGGGGTAAAGTAAGCTTCTTAGTGGTTGTCAGTGTCACACCCGTCGCATCACCTACCCTTGTTGTATCGGTCGCGTTAACGGATACTCTGTGTTGCGACTGTAGCCGCCACACAAAAGTCTGGAGCTAATCGTCTGTGTACTGACCCGAAACATCTAAACGAAGTCTTGAGGAGGCAGCAATACATACTGCTAGCACTCGTTGATTTCTCATGGATTTCAATCAAGCGCGTTTATTTGCCGAGAATGAATTCTCTTCATTGTTCTGTCTTTGGGCGATGAATCAAGCTTGGGACCACGGTTGCTATCTTTTCGACCGTTTTCAATAATTCCAATTGGCATTCAGACTACTGATATCCAATAAAATCGCGCAGTAGTGCGTAACTTGCGTTGCCGAGTTATGGTAGAACACCACGGGAACTCGGCACGCATCTGGATGATTCTCTTAGATGCCCTGTACAAGACGTTATGTTGCTATGAAGGGAGGTTCGAAAACCAGGTCATAGCAATCCTTTTACAAGAACTAAATTCCGAAGGCTCAGAGGATGATGCCGGATCCAGAAAAAGTTAAGGTGATCGTGAAGATGC
The DNA here is from genome assembly GCA_008360955.1 of Fasciolopsis buskii. Taxonomy (NCBI): domain Eukaryota; kingdom Metazoa; phylum Platyhelminthes; class Trematoda; order Plagiorchiida; family Fasciolidae; genus Fasciolopsis; species Fasciolopsis buskii. The sequence goes on from LUCM01011491.1 coordinate 14,043, forward strand.
CATTGTCCAAGAGTCCCAAAGAAATTTCAAGATTCATCAACTGTATCATTATACTATTACCACACCTGACAGATTTGATGAAATCAGTTGGCGAATATGCATATACGAAAACAGTGTCAACCCCACAACGATGACCAACGTGATTAACTGTCCACGTGCTCGTGTTCCAAGTGCGGTATCCCTGAGCTGTTGCTTTCCGAAGACGGATCGTAGAATTCCGCAATTCTTTATGACATGGCATTTGGCTATAGTCTGGTATAGATTAGTCCAAGCGGAACATATACCAACTGGGAGCATCAGTGCAACCACGTGTTGAAATAAAGTTGTTTATACCAACAAAGAAGCTCCCAAAAGCGCTTTCATAAATAAGACACAGGGCCTGCGGAAGCCTAAAGGGAAAGTGCTGGTCCAACATAAGCTGGAGAGATATCACCATCAGAGAAAAACGGAAATTATCAATTACTTAGGAAACAGAGCATATGAAAGCAACGCGGACAGAAATTGCCGAGATATATACATTTGAAATGCTAGTATCCAGCTGAGTAAGAATCAGTTTAACGAGGTTTTTGGATTTGCTGACGTTGGCGCGGCTTGACACCATCCCCGTCAGCAGCGGACTACGCAAAATAGGTTTTAAATATTCGTCTAGAGTAAGCAGTGATAGCCCTGACAGGCGGAGTTTGTTTGTCGTCTTACCATGAGGATCTAAAGATCACAAACACGATGCAAAGACATTTTCCATTAAAGCAAAATGATACTGTGATTTAACAAAGGACATTAATGGCTGAATATTTTGACTGCCCTCGAGCGACGCACATTTAGGAGGTCATCCCAGTGGTTCAGAAAACAGACAAAGACTGTTCCTCCCATATTCCGACGACCAGTTGTTTTTACTAGTACGAACTTCAAGCATTCGAGCTCTCGCTGTCACCTCGGGTCGGCTAGAAACTGGGATCGACCACGACCGTAACAGATACTAATGGTGTGGCTGTTTACAAAATTGTAGGCCCTACTGGAACATTCTCCTCGACTCTGACCATGCGTTAGTTTGCATTAAGCTGTTCACATGCTCCGGCAGGCGCTTGAAACGCCTATGTTGCGATAACCCGTCTGATCAGAATTGTTTATCAATTTTCGAAACGGATTAGCTGGAAAACTAATTATCTCCAGTTTACAATATCGATGAGCACTATCTGCTTATTGAAGATGCTTTCCACTCTGCTGGATTATTGAGTTGCGGCGTGATTTGACGTGCTGTGATCTCACTGGATTTCAGCTGCGTTTTTGCACCTTCCTGGGGCACACCAGTCTATTCTGGATAGCAGCAGGAGTGATGAAAGACACCTCAAAGCGAGACACAAACTCAGTGGAAGCCTACGGGGTGATCGAGGCAACTCATGGCCTAAACCGGCATGAAAATGGAACGTGCTGCAGCCATGGGGACTTTCGCATGCCGCTTCATCTCATCCATGGAGTGTGGGGAGGTAAGTGTAACAATATGCGAAGTTGATGGCCCACTCACTCATGATCAACAGTGGCGAGTACCACTTCGGACGGAACACAACTTAGCTGGCATCCACCGCCAACCCTTCCCATAACTTCCGACACGCATGCCAAGGACAATTACAATAGATTTACCTTCTGAGGCAAAGACCAGCAAGGAAATCCAAGCCTTAGGAAGTCATAAAGCATCGGGCTCCGATGGCTCTGTATAAAGGTAGGAGAGCAGAACTGATCAAATTTTGTTCTCGCAGATCTGGTATTCCGATCTAATCCCCTCTTCGTGGAGAAGGGGGGGTTGTTGTCCCCATCTTTAAGAAGGGCATGAAAAGCGACTGCGCTAGCCACTGGTATATTAACCTATCCGGGAAACGATGAACCAGCTGCCGCGTGTCATATATTGTGGAGAAATTTATGATAAGCATGCCGAGTTTTGCACCGGTCCTGAATGCACCAATCAAAACTTCAACATTATAATTCCAAAGACCAGTAATCACTATATTCTTAGACATTCATGCGATCTTCAAATCAATTGGTGGCTCTACTGCACTGCTTGCTATGGGACGGAGTATCTAGGATGTGTGTTGGCTCTTAAAGATTTGCACCGTCATACCTCGGGTCTGGTTAGGGTTTATGTTTAGATTTCACCATCATTCGATGTCTCCAGTGGCACGTGATCAAACTGCCCTTTATTCCCATTCCTTTTAACTTTCTCACAGATGATTTTGTCTAGTATACCAGACGGTGGACTTGTACACTCAAAGGACAAGAGTTTGACTGACAGTATGTAGATGATGTCGCCTCATTGGATGATCATATGCAGGTAATTCGGCACCCGCTGGGCCGCTTGGTGATGGAGATGGCGAAATACGACATTCTTGCACCTTCGAAATGCAAGGTACTCCCTCAAGACTCGCAAGAATCTGTGCCTGCATCCACACTGTATGGCAATTAGTTGTAAGAAATCAATGGGTTTAAGTACCTAGGGAACTTGACTAAATGTGGCGATGCCAGAGTAGAGATCGCATTAAATTGTGGCGTTTCAACCTGAAGGTAGCGGATTTGAATCTACTAACCACCGTTTAACCTCCCGTTTTACAGCTCCCAGTTGACTACAACACCCCCCTGGAAAATTGTGTACATCCTTGTCTTATTAATAAGGGAAATAAGCAATGAAAGCTAAAAGAACGACAAGGAGTGGCGGAAACCAGAGGAAACTGCGATATCTGTGGTGCAACCACGGCATCCGCCTTGCCCTCGAAGGAAAGGCTCGTAATGCGACAAATCGCAATGTTCTCATTTACGCTTGCGAGATCTGGTAGTTCCACATTGAGAACACTCGGCGGCTTTCTGTGTTCGATCACCGATGCATTTCTCCACTTTGATGAAATCATTGGATAGCGAATGACGTGTGTTGGGTATCGACAGTCGCCCAATGACCAATGAAATTGTTCTAAGTTGTCTTTGGTGGCATAGTCCTACTAGGTCTCTGCCCGTTTTGTGCTCCTTTTACGTGTCGGGCAGGGAGAAGCGACGTGGCGGTCAAACTCTGGCTTAGCGTAGAAGTACGAAAAAGCTAGTGCCGGTTACTGCTTTCTGATTGGAGTCCGAGATCGAATTCAATAAGAAGAACGCTGTGATCTGTCCGTAGAATTTATGCTTCGTGAAGATCAATATAAAAATCATTGAAAAGACATCAAGATGTGCATGATGACCGCATACAAAAACGGTTTTTCGCTGTTGACTTTCCCTCGTACTGAATTTCTTTACAACCCTACCTTGTTGTTATGTCGGTCCAGCGACTGTTTTCATGCTTAGATAATGCATATCGAATATCGGTGAACTCCTGATGATGGGAAGGCGCCGGCAAGTCACAATCGATGTGCACACGTAGATATAGCTAGTTCGTGCCAAAATTTGCGCGCTATCCTCTCGGCTGCCAAGTCTTGAACGGAAGGTAAGTCACCAGAGAGGCAAATCGAATGAACCGCATCTTGCATATACAAACAACTGAGAAAAGCAATCCGGCTTCCACGACAAGATGACTACCAACTAACAAAGTTCGGCAATCAGGCGATGTCTCGTAAAGGATTTGATGTATATACCAGTTACAAAGGAGTGGATAAATATGCGACCCGTTTTCTGTAATAAAGCGAGATCTGTGTCAGCTTGACTGGAGTGTTGTCGCTACGGCTAATGGGGACGGATGCTCGTTGATTGGCAGTAAATGTGATTGGCCATTTGAGAGAAACAGATGTTCTTAAGAAAGGTAACTGTTGATCGACACGACGACTAGGTTTTCTGATGAGCAACCTTTGCAAGAAAGCAAGTTACTTTCGAAAAACAACAACACCAAGACCAAAGTTGAAGTGACTGAAGTACCGGCTGGAAAATTGAAAACGCCAGTCATGCTCGTAGATGATTTTGGTGGAGTCGGGGTGGAAGACACACTATGACGTGCCATTTTTACCCTAGGAGTCACTGAGCCATCCTTGTAGTGAGTAAAGCAGCCACATTGTGCACAAAAATGACCGACTATGGAGAAGCACTCAATTTTCAACCATGATAGCATAGGAGAGCATTAGCAAATGCCACGAATTCGTTCTTATTCTCCGTTATTACAGCATTATAGCCAGTCGTAAATGAGTGACCTAGGCCATTTTGGTAAACTCACATGAACGTGGAAAACCGAGAATCTAATGCACTGTGAGCATTTCCTAGTGCTGGTATATATATATATATATATATATATATATATATATATATATATACGTATATATATTGTTTTCGTGACAAGGAAGCAACGAACTAGAAGTTATGCATTATCACACTACGATGTACAGTAATTATACTTAGACTGCAAAACCTTCAAAACTCCACGCTGTGTTAAGTGTTTTAACATACACAAGGCCACCATTCCAGTGAAAACTTAAACGACCATATCTTATAGAATTAGACAGAACATCCGTGATATGGAAACCTAAAGGCAACCTCATTTATGTTACTGTTAAAAAGACATCTTTTTTCATTCCTGCTTTGGAGAAAAACCAATAAATAACAGATTATTCTCCAGATTTGCACAGAAAAGCTGGAACGCTTCAAGTACCAGGGGACACGAGGGGCATGGATCCTTCGTACGATAGGGCAGGGAAAGTATTGTTGTTAAACGGTTAACTGTTCGATGGACACAACAAGAGGTAATGAGCGAAAGGCTCACAAAAGTCTAATTTCTACAAAGAGGTTTTCAAAACGTCTGTCTCGCAGTCTCTTATCCAGCAAGATCGTTGATTTGGATAAGAATAAAGCCTAGACAGCCATTTCAGTGAGCCATAGTAGGAGGCTTCACAAACAGTGCAAATTTCGTCACCGTGATGAAAAAATCTGGAGTTAGGGGGAAATAAATTTCAAAGGAGCGGACATTCGCTATGTTATACTGAAACCTATTAACGATGCTAGCTTAAGCAAGGCAGTCCTCTAGTAATCTAATTTTATTTGCGTGGAAGCATGCTTCGTTCTGCGATCAGGTGTAACCGGAAACAAACCGACACGGATATCATCCAAGACGTTTAATGCTTTGGGGGAAGAATACCGTGAGCCAATCACGCATTTGACAATGAAGCTTGAATCGTTACATGTCACAGCACCTGAAACACGATTTGACATTAGAGTTAGTTGATCCCACGTCAGAAAAATAGCAGAAATAACGGAAGATACAGCTATTACTAGCGTGTATATGCGTTGTATATTGCCACAGATGCACTTTTTAATTATCAACCAATTTCATTTTTTCCTTTCCCATGACTTGGGGTTTATCGATAATGAAGAAAAGAGAAATCAAGTGCATTTCTAGCATACCTGCTCTCTAAGAAAGGACAAGTTACACGCGACTTAGCGTTACTGTGCTCGGACCAGTTGTGAGTCCGTGATAGAGCTACCTAAAAATACTTCGCTGATGAGACTCGCGCAACTACTTTGTCGTAAATATGTGGGACTAGTAAGTTCCTTTCCATGGAAGAAAAACACTTTCCCCTTGGTGAGCGGAAAGATAATGTCATTACTGACAGATTTATGAAGCACAAAAGGAGGAAAGCTATCGAACGATGGGTGATGAATGGATGCTTAGATCGGAGGACCGGACGCTTTATCATATTTAATCCTACTTGTATTACCACCAGCACACTTAGTATGTGGTTCACCAAGCATGCAAAAATAAAAAAGAAACAGAGTGGTCCGCCTGAAGCTTACAGAGGGAACTAGGGATATCACCGTTTATGGAGGTACAATGAATTTCATCACTGGGGCAGTTCCTGATCAATGGAAGAATTTACGACATCAACCTTTTTGTTCAACTGTGATAACGGCAACGACCCATTGACACAAATAAAAGCACAGTTACAGACAATGAAGTGAACATGAAAAGATTTCCGCAGTGCAGGCGAAGGAGGATAAAACAGAATAACCCAGTTAGGTCGAGATGTCCGGCAGTGATCGCTGATTACGATAGGAATTGACTTGATACGTGAAAGATTCAAAGCTCCATGCATTTCAAAATTGCTGGCACTATATACAACTTAAAAAAAATCTGTTGATTTCCTTTCCGTAAATGAAAGCAACTCTTAGTGGACCCCGTGAGTCGACCATTTCGTAATATGATGCATTTTGTTGAAAGACTCGTAGCTGATTTAAGACCATTGGGATCACCTTCCGATTTTAGCTTTCGCAAGCTTGGATAGAATTTTGATGGGGTCCATCACGAACATATTGGAGACTGCAAATGGATCACAAAGAAATTCTGTAGAAGATACGCTGAGCGTCGTTGGCTAATTGTATCCGGCAGTAGTTTTCTTGGGTCACCGGTTTATTGAACCAATACCACAAAGCTTTTTCAGGGTACGCTATATTCGTCTATTAAGAAGTAGAATTACTGCCGCGCTATTCGAAACTTCCTTTGGATCAAAAATTGTTGTGTTGAATATGTCCCAAATTAGGCGAATGTCAGGACAGCCGTTTGATGTATAATCTGAGATCCAAGGACAATAATGAAAGTTGTTTATCAGAGCTACGATTGACATTTATACATTCTCATGTCAACCGGTCTGATTCCCGTTGGTACGCAAGAAAGTAGACAAGAAGGGTCGATGAGAGTATGTTAAGTTGCTTATACAGCATCCTACCTTGCGCGATGACATCACTGAACAGCACGAGGCACGAGCACTGCTTGTCTAGCGTCTAGATCAAAACAATAAGTGGTAGAATGACGGTCGAGAGAATAGTGAAAAGATATATTTCCCAGATTCTCGAACCAACCGGACTCAAACCAATGCACACAGTCCAGCCAGTCAATCAGCTGTTCTAACTGAAAGAAATATAACCAAACAATCAGCTATTAAAGATTATTTTGTTCGACCAAACAACCTGGATATAGCGCAAATAAGCGAAGCTAGCTAGAATAAACAGTATATAATAATGGAAAAGAAACGTAAATCTAGCAAGTACAGCTGTAAGCTGCAAACACTTGCATTGAGGGTGGGGGTTGAAGTGATGCATACGAATAGGTAAATCGGCCAAGTGTCAAAATTACCAGGTGCAAAAAAACAAATCAAACTACAAAACCACTCAATCAGTAGAGGATCAACAAGCAATGAGAGGCATCAAACGGCTGAGAGCCCCATCGCTATTACATGCGTTGGGCTAGTCATCAACGAGGAGCCCCATAGGAGTCCGACCAAATCGCGATCGCTTGCATCAGACAGCCAGTCAGAAGAACGCTTTTGAAAACAATTGAACCACTGACCTCTGTGATGACCGAATATCCCATATAAACTCTGCTTTGCACTTATAAAACTAGATAAATGAAACATGGAAAACTTTTCGCACTAGAATTAGCGGGACTGATTGTACCACACTCAGTAAATGCAAATGCGAAAATGTTTGAACGACCACAATCAACTACTCATGGTTTTAAAAGTAAGTGTTAGCGGGAATAGATAAAGCATGCTTTGGACACGGAGATGCGTTTCCGTGGATCACACACAAAATAGATACAAGTTTGAAACATTACAAAAAATAAGGACGACAGCTGACCCCAAGTACTCATAAATACCACAGAGCAGTTGTTGTTGGAATTTTTAGACATAGATCAGAACCGAGCACTCTGCTAAGACCCATCGGAAAATCATAAGTCGAATCACAAGAAAAAAGAACAATTCAGTCTACTGTCTAAACTAAATTGAACAGGGAGATAATTACAAGGGATGACTGGTACACAATGAAAGTAATAAATCCGGTAGAAAATATCCTAAAAACCAAATCTCTATGGATTTTGGAAAGAGATTGACGGTCGATCTTTAAAAGCTACCTACGCAAAAAACGGAACGAGCAGTTGAAGCGAATGGGATTTGGAACTGCATAAGTATATGGATGAAACCAGACGTTATGTTCATGTGGATGTAGGAGTGCAATTAGAACGAAATGAACAGCATTGAGGAAAAGAGGTGTGCATCCAGAAGCTGCTGGGGATGGGATATTCAATTTGTTTGCACTCAGTAAGGGAGCGAAAGTGATTAATTCACTTAATACAAATGAGTCTGTAGAGTGAACATTTCAAAAGATCGATCAAAGGTTCAAAATTCTGACAAAGAATCACATGTGCAATTCCCCATTGCCAAGGGGTATTAGCGAGGGGCAAAAAATAAGAACAGAACGGCCGTACCACATAGTACTAAAACAGACGACGCTGGAATCAACAGATTAGTCCAATCCGGTATCCGTTTAATTGCGAGATTGTCTGAATGGATCTGGAAACGGGATTGGAAGTCAAAGGCGAGGTGGGTGATATCAAGGAATTCAGAAGTGAAACAATATTTTATTTCACAGGAGATGAACAATATTGTAAAATCGACACGAACAAACGCCTAGATATTACGATGAATTACAAAAATACACGGACTCCGCTGAATTTCGGAGGTTGAAAGCCTGACTTCAAGGGTTGATTTGGTCTTGACAGTGAACTTATGCTCGAGTGAATATCTTATCCAAACCGAGTGGTGTCTTCGTAGGGCACATCATCATAAACTTTTTGAAAGAGTTTAAGAAACTATAAAACATGATAGCGATCAGTATTAAAAAAACAATGACAAAGGAGGGGGGCGTTAAAACCGGCAACGGTTATACAGTTAGCATGCTAAGTCCATCACTTGGGGGTCTCGGATCAGCATCCAGTAGCCTTCGGGCTGTCGAATACCTGATCAGGTGCAATCTCTTCTGTAACATTCGTACCACTATAGTAAGATAAAAGGAGGCAGTTTGTTGCCGTTGTAACAGTCAACGGTATTGGCTGTCGTGCATGTTATTGGAAGCTGCATCATCCGTTGTAAGCAGTGAGCAAACAGTGAGGATCATTGATTAAATTTGTCAACCCTTCTCCCCATCTTTATTTCATGTCTTTGACCATACTTGTTGGTCAAGTCTACCAACTACCAACGTTTCTCCCGGTAGATCAATCATTTCAGTTTCTACAGCCGTTAACTGAAGTGCTCTGGTTCTGGTTACTACCTCGCGACACCGAAGGTCGACCAGAAGAACTGTGGAGAAATAGAAACATTCTGAATGCATGAACGTCATCGATTGCAACATTGCTTAAGGTAACTAACTTCCCAGGGAAGAAACTTATGCTTGTGTATCAAGTCATCCGACGCGCATCATGAACTTCATGCGTGGATCAGACTGTCATGCGCTGGAGAAATTTGAGTTCAAAAAGAGAAATGTGAAACAAGTGACGGAAGTCTATTTCCCACAAATTTCTGAACAGGATGCTTTTGATTCTCGCTATCACAGTGTGAATGCAGTGCAGTCGGACAAGAAAGAACCTGTTTTCCTAAGTCGGATACCAGCCAAGGGTGAAAAATCTACATCAGATACCCAGAGGCTTTTAGTGGAGAAATGATCCTGACCTAGTGGCTTACTACAAGTGCCTCGTTTTTCCAAAGAAACACAGAAAACCAGTAGACCGGCAATACAACACCAAATAATGAGTAGCTTAAGGGTAAACCAAGCGACTGATATGACCATGGAAAGTAAACCATTGGTAATGGCGGTCCAAGAGATGAGTGGTGTATAGTAAAGCGAGCTGTAGGCCCTAGAACGACAATGTATCTTTTAAATAGCTACTGAGGCATTCAATCAGCCCCCAGAGAAAACTGAATTAGGGTCATACTGGATGAGGAGATACCAAAGTGCAAACAATTCCAATCCTGCAGTGAAATTCCAACTTCAGAATGAATTAATGGAAACTTAGACCGTGCATTCGGTATGATGACAAATGATACTGTTTCGCACGGTCTTTTTGTTCCTTAGTCCCCACTGCAGAAAACACTCAACACAACTGATGCTAATATTCATCAATACGGCACTAAGTGAAACAGGCTTCAAAGTCTCCAAATACGCGACAATGAGACTCGCGATCTCACGCTTTGGGTTTATTCCAATCTTGGATGATGCAATTGCAATAAGGTAAATTCAGCGATCGGTTTCGCAGACGATAAGCCGGACAACTCAGGAGATAATGAATACAGAATACGGACAAGAGAACGTGAAGACGAGCGGTAAGAACAATCATTGATGGAAGATCCCCTATCACAGGTGCACGTACGCTGACCAGCGAAAACTACTTCAAATCAGACAATCAAAAATAAGAACAACAGGTTAGTTGTCAATACAACATAAACCCAAAGAGTGAATAACAAATTTGGATACATCAGGCAAATTAGGCGTTTCAAATGCAGTATGTCTAACAAACGGTGGACGGAAACTCAAGATGATAAGATCCAACCGATATCTGGCTTATTTACGTTCAGCAGCTATTAGCAACGAGGTTCAAACTGACTTGAAATTTTGACAATTAAAGATGGCAAACTAAATTACACCACGCAACTGAAAGACTACTGACCATTCACAAAAAAGAACTGAATTAATGAAGGTGAAAATCAAATTCTGGTTTTATTCTGACGAAGAGGCAAAAACAAATTTAAAAAAACCGATGAAGAAGTAACTCAGCTTGATAGCGATGTTCTTGTACCAAAAAAATGGCGTTTTCTCTGACTGAGAACGCGGCGAACATTCCGAAGACAGGTTTTAAAACAGCTACTTGTATGCACATCGGCACTCAGCTTTTCCTGACAGTTTCTCATCTACGTATTATAGCTCCGTGTTCAACGTCAGTTCCCACCATAGTTCTGTCGGTTCACGATTGCGTAGGGTGTTCTCATTCGGAAATGGATTGGGCTACCATTGTCTATTCGTTGATTATCACTAATACGACCAAGTGCAGTATTTTCAGGAGCATCATCGCCATCAGTTGAAGGCCATTTGAAGACAATACAGATGCTATAAAACTAATTGTTCCCGACATGTTTGCCGATAATCAGATTCCTAACACTTTTGTCCTACGGAGTGTAAGGACTATCCAGGCTAACTTGTCATATGTTCACCTGAATATTTCCAACTGCCTTTAACTTTTCCTGTGTGGACAAGCTTAAGAAAATATGTTTGGAAGACGACAATCACAGTCCGATGAGCAAATTTATATAAGAGAGATATCAAAAGTTGTCATATCTGGGTAGTTCATGTACGTGGGTCAATAAGGACAACTCTTAGGGAGTTCCGAGAATTTTCAGTCGCATCACGTGGCTTCATTTAGTGCAAGGTTGTTCCGCTCTATGGAAAGCATGCGCAGACAGGATATTGTTTCGATCCTAAAGGTTTACGTAACAGGAAACTGGGATCGATAGCTTGAGAATAACAATTTCCTCGGAACGCAATCAAAAGACCTGTACGTATTTCACACACTTCGAACAAAGGGAGCCACAAAATTCTCCACCACATGAATAACGGTTATTACATCTGACTTGCCACGCTTCTTCCGTTTTTTGCCAAAAATCAAAACAATCAGGACAAGTGCTGCTGGTAGAACCAAGTGCTGTGCTTATCCTTTCCTCATGCACTGAGACCAGGGAACAGATGTCGCGCTTAAGAGAACGGCCACCATTGACCAAGTGGCGGACGCAATTATAGAAGGGTGTTTAAACAATCAGGCGTTCGATTCGTCCAGCAACACACACGGATGCAACTAATCGACTGGAACTAGTGACTATTTACAGATTTCTTATCGTAGATCAAACCATCTAGCGCATTCAGAGCGGTGCCTTACAGTTCGAAGCATATATTCAGTGATGAAACATGAAAATCTCGTAGGTATTGCACTGTACTGTGTTGTATGGTCAACACTCGGAAAATTTTTCTTATGATACCTCTAATGCTGGTACACAATTTATGAGCAGCGACCCGACTCGATTTACATTCTTTCTCATTGTCTGATGCAAGAAGTGACAATGATGATAGAATTCGACAACGTCCCGGGATTTATTAACTCTAACGACTGATTGTATTCATAAAACTGACTTATCTAAATTCAGGTGTATGGAGGAGCTGGGCAAGGTCACTTGGGATGTCGGTGTGATCAGAAATGTCGTTATATTGCAAACGCAGCGGTGGTCAAGTGTACCAAACCGTACGAGGCATCAAGGCGTTTTGAGTCGCAAATCGATCCGTTAGCTACGTTAAGATAACTTTACTCTGCCCTGAATGAATGGGACTGGCGGACTAAGGACAACCGAAACGTTAAACCACGGGCTATCGATGGATTCTGTTTTCGGGTGCAATTTCTGTGGACGGAATCAGGAAGTTATCTACAAAATCAGGACACTGACTGGCATCCCCTTCTTGTGATTCCGACGTGGCCGTTCCCACAGCCAGTTTTACTAAATGGTGGTCACTGTGCCGAAAACATCAAGAACACGGAATGACCAAATCAAAGTTCAGACTTGAAACCCATTAAAAGATCTGGATTCGGCTATCCATGGGCTGTACATGATTTCAAAGGATCATCTTGGCGGGAAATTAATAGAAATGATAACTTAGGGGATCAGAAATCGTTCCAATAGAAGAAGCTCAAGATCAGGCTGGGCTCAAAGGGTGCGGTGAAACTTAGGAATTTGATAACTACTGACGAACAAAGAAACCATTGCCAACACAATGACGATTTAATCTAGGTTGGTGATGGAACAATACCGATATAAAAGCCAAGATCAGAGAACCCACGGTTTCGAAAACCGTGAACACGTCGACATTCAAACTATTCGAAGGAAGAGAACCGATTTATTTAAGCAGCAGACTGTTTTCACAAAATTATGCATCACGTGATACTCATGCTCAAATGACCATTAAGAAACCATGGAAGCACTGGACAGTTGTTTCATCCTTGTTGGGAATAGCCAGTAGTGAATAGTCCTCAGACCCGAACTGGGACGAACACTACCGGACAGGATCTCAATGGTTTGTTGAGCCTCACTACATGATGATGCTGCTTTTATATTTCACGGCCATGGGTCGTCGGCTGACAACAATCAACTCTTACTGGTAGATCACTTTTCTGCTGCAAATGGACTAAACGTGCCCATTCTTCTCTCGTTAGTCTAACAGAAAATAACTCAAAATGAGAGCTATATTTAGTTCAGTTTATTACTCCCAATACTCGGTTTTAAATTACAAACACCTTCAAATTGTTTGCACATGCCGCACTGGTTTTGTAAAAGACAGACATATTTGGTACATTACGTTCTCTAAGCGATTCTTACATTTCGTGACAAATAAGCATGCAACGAACAGTCTAAACCTCCTTCGCGTAAACAACGGATAGAAACGCTATCAAAGAACATGACACTTTAAAAAACTATCACGTACTTCATCAATGCTTCCGGAAATGTTCTCCAGTTGTAGCTTTAGAAGAGCAAGAGACTGAAAAATAAAGGCATCATAAGTAGTGAATTCTATTGAGATTACACTGGAGCATATATATATATATATATATATATATATATATATATATATATATATATATATATATATATATATATATTTCAGCGCCTAAGTGTAGCGGAGAAAATGTCCCTCTAACAAAGTGCTGGCGCGCTGGCCCCTCTCGCCTCACATGCATGAACGCAGTTTCTACGCTTCTTGTGGTGTTCTTTAGAAGAGCTGCGATTCAATATTGCCCAATCACTGGAGGACTGGAATCAGTCATGATTTAGCACTGACATTGGGAAATCGTGTGTTGGACAGATGGAACAGCTGACATTCAATGTGCCGCATGTTAGCTTGCTTACTTTCGGAAAAAATGAGAGTCTAGGTATGCAGCATCATCACAGTTCAGAAACGATCGGCTTAAAAGAAAAATCACCTGATAGACTATTGGAATGCTGAAATTAAAGGAGTCCATATGGCCAACTGCTGAAATAATGCAAATGTGCAAAAGAAAGTTTGAAAAAAGGGATCCCTCTGGAAAAACTTAATGAACAGCAAGCACTTTATGCGTGGGAGGGTGGAAGATGAAGAAGAACCTCCAGAAAGGAAGATGGGATAATTTTGAGAATCAATAAATGAAACCAATAATTTCCGAAGACGATAACTCGCGGGAAGCGCAAACAGAACGCTAGCCGGATTTGATCTCTTCAATAAGCTCCTAGATCTCCCCATTTGAATGAATGCTAAAACTAATTAAAGTTAATGATTTTGTTGGTCGGAAAATATTGGGTTATGAGTTTAAAAGGGCCCTCCAAATACCTCAGAATGATCGGCAGCGGACACTTCCGGGCTACCAGATGATTACTCGCTCTGAATGTCGTTCGAAATGGTCCCAAATGGTCGTGCGTCTTGAACAGCTGAAAAAGTACTACGAAATACTCTCTCGTGATAGAGATACTCCCACCAAGGTGGATGCTTCGCGGTCTCCACCGCATAGGCTGGTCTACGACAGTCGGTCTAGAGGGGATGCACAAGCTGATTCTAAACCAAGCAAGGGTGGCGTACAAAGCACGCAACTCTGTGCACACGAGCATCTGAGGCGGAAGGTTGCACTGGGCACCCAGGATGTCTAGCCTCATCCGAAAGTTATGAACCGAGTAATATATATATATAT
>LUCM01011493.1:13258-34165 GCA_008360955.1 Fasciolopsis buskii
TTAATAAGCGTTGCCCTAGGCAACCGATCTAAAGGAAGGCTTGCAAAGCAACATTCTGTCCGAAGTAAATGATACATCTCATAAGGAATTAATAGGATATAAACAATCATTGTGCTTGCATGTGATCTTATTGGTTTCACTGATATCTATATCATTTCCTATATTTATTCAATTTCATCCATTCAGATTGATCATGGTCGCGATGAACTTCTGCATCACCGTCTGGTGATTGCTTTGCTTGCCTTCAAATGGGCTCGTCTAAACCGCTTGTACTACATACATCTGCTGGCGTACACTTTGTTCCTCGCCGTTTTCACTTCGTTCATGCTTCTGACGGACGCTCCGTATCTATTGTGAGTAAAACGATGCTAGTATGCACGCACAATAATTGCTGTCCATTTGGTCAATGAGTTCCATGTTTACTGCTAGCTGCTGAGACGGTTCAAACAACCACCTCCTCATTCGAGACAAGCAGTGAAAATTCTTAGATGATCAAAGTTTATTTCGGAAATAGGTTATGCAATAAAAAACGCCGCTCTTTTGCAAAGGAATCATCCTCGGTATCGGGACCAAATCCGGTTCGTAATTTATCGAGACTACGATAAGCCATGCGAATTGTTTTATCTGAACGTTTGTCGTTCAGTAACAGCGTGGTTGAAATGGTTGCTAGTTTGCTGACGTTTCGGTTATCGCGGATAGCCTTTCTCAAGACTGATTTACAAACGAAATTGAATTGGTATGACAGCGTATGATGACCCACGATCACCAGTATGGATAATAAGATTGGTGACCTAATATCACACAAAGACATGCAAATACATGCGGACAGACTATCACGTGACCGCAATATATTTGACATCCAGCCGTTTTAGGATGTCATTCCAATTTTTTTCCTTTGTAAACCGGTCTTGGGGAAGTTGTCAGCGATATTCGAAATGTCAGCAAATTGACAGCAATTTTGCCCATGTTGTGTTGCTGAACAATCGAAGTTTTCATGGAGTCATCTCCCGCCTCAAAGTAGCTAGATTGAAACAAGGATTTTCAAGGATGATACACCAGTCGGTGATGTTCTTGTAAATGAAGCTCTTCTTCTGCCTGACCACGACACACGATGCATGGGTTTGTCGAATTCTATGTTTGTTTTTACATTTCGATGGGATTATTTGCTGGTTAAGATCTTCACAGGACTGGTTTATGTTCTAACACGGTGTAAATATTCACCCATGGACCTGAGTAAGAATAATTTTCGGTGTATAAGAATAGACCTGAGGTTTTTCATCGATGCATGTGTACATTCTTGAACTTCCCTGAAACTGCTGTCGTATATGACAGTGCCTAGTCGTGGCAATTAGTGAGCACGCTTGTCTTCGTCTGTCTTGTTCCACACTTCAGCAAGAACGAGACAATCACCAACATGAAAGAAATATGTGTGATCTTGGACAACGCGAATGAGAAAGCATACCGTCACCACGTTCTGTTTCCTAAATACGCTACAATGATCTTTTGCGTCATAAACCTAATAGCCGAGGTAAGTCTTGGCCGTTATATTTCATGGTTACTGAAAAAGCAATCATGAAAGAAACGAAAAACCATTGTGGATGTTTCACCACCAGAAGTTCGAAGCTATTAGAAACAGTGGAATAAAAACTCTCCGGTACAGCGAACGCTCTGTGGATAAATAATGTACCAAATAATACTTAAAGAAGACAATCAGTTTTGTTCCAGATTGCACATCAAAGAATTTATCGTTTTAGGATTGTTTGTGAAATTCGCACTTAGTTTTAAAGTGGGAAAAAGACTCAGAACTTTAAGCCTGCCATATATTTAGCAGGTTAGAAAATGATGCTGTTTCTCGTAGCTCAGGTTTAACAAGATGGCATTGGTTTGTTCGCTGAGCTGGGTAGCTCAGCGAAAAACCAATGCCATATATATATATATCGACAGAGCTTATGATTCTGTTTCGGTCAATGGGAACGACTTTACTAAAGATGCCATCGGAATCCCAACGATTTGTATTGTAATGTTTCAACGTGAACGTTCTGTATTTCAAACCTACGATGGACTGTCACCACCAAAGTGAGCCAGTTTAATTGGAATTAGAATTTGATGCAGTCATTAGGTAACGAAAAGGAAGAGATCTGTAGTGCTGCAATTAGACGAATGTCACCATCTTTTATAGATTGATTGGCGCGTCAATCGATCAGTAAATAAGTCTACCAAAAGATGTAGAGGACATAAATCTGTGAATACTACGGATGTGTCTGTCGGAACCAGTGATTAAGATTGATAAAAATCCCATGGTTTGGATTTATTTTAACGAATTTTGTGCACAGCAATTGAAGATTTTGAGTACAATTGTTGAAACAGAAGGTAAGGATTTTGCAGAGCAAAAATGGTCATCCCTGCCGCGGTTGATATTTGCCGTCCTACTGGTTTTCATTTGCTCTGAACGATTTTCTCAAATAAGGTATATGGGGGTTCTAGAACATAAATCATGTATACTATTATTTCGGAGATTCCTGATCTTGCCATTACTACTTACAAGACAAACCCAGAGAATAGAGGGCAGTTAGAACGACTCCATTAAGGTGTGTATGTGTAGGGGTATGTATTTATCTGCGGACGTGCCAGGTGAGGTGGAGTCATTCTTGACGCCATCTCAACGATGAATGGGATACTGAGACTGGGTCACAAGTGCATCCTGGTTAGCGTTACGGCGATCAGCGTCACAGAGCCGAGCGGATATACGAGTGTGTATGCATTGATGTGAACCATGATAGGTGTAAAGCAGGAACAAAACGCTTTTGTGCAACGAGATTGGGGTCAAATGCCTGGTCCCTAGAGTTTCAGCATTTCCGAGTGTTCTTAGTCGAATTTGCTTGGATAGATTAAGCGACAATTGATCGATAACCCTAAACGCTTGATTGGTGTCAGTGCATTGACTGTCGTCTACCAGGTGCGCTAAGATGACGCCGGCTATCTTCCCTGATCCGCCCTGATGAAGCCAGCTTGGGTGGTTTTCTTTCATGCGAATGGATAATTTCCGAGCCATTCGACCGACAGTGAATGCACTACAAACGCAGCTGAATGAATATACTACCCTAGAAGCGATCAAAATAGGCAATCTGCCAATAGGCCATTGGAAAAATGAAGCAATTTTACGGCGCCATTGGTGGATCTTATCGCTGCGTTCAGACGTCTAGTGAGGATTCCGGATAAACACTTACTTTCGAAAGGGACACCAACAGATAACCTTTTCCGGACAGCGGTTGCTTCAGAGAACAATAATGACTATACTAACTTCGTTCCATATGGCCTCCCGAAGATAGATTTTCCTGGCTCTTGAAAGCAGGCATTTTAACAGAAGTCTTTTCTGTCTTGAAGGTACAGCGCTCGAAAGTTAGTATACTGACCACTCAAAGTCTTATTTTTCCGTACAGAACTTTAAACGCACCTGTCCCATTTTCTAGTCAATAAAACATCTAGGAAGGGAATCTGATTAGTCGTTTTCACCGCAAATTGTATGGTGTTATGGATACTATTGGACTGCTCCTTTCGCATCATTGTTTGGGTAAACGACAGAATGCGTCCAACGAAACAACGGTGAACATTATTGTTTTCGATGGCTTCTTTCAGATGGTTTTTTTCGGTCATTCCTGTGAAGAAATCAGCTAGTGTAGGAATCATAGGAAACATCATAGCTATATTGTCTCTCCGTTGATAGACACTGCCGCTGAATAAGAATTGCTTGTTAATTTACATCGCCAAAGAAGTTCACCTGAATATGTAGGCGCTATCCTTGCTTTGATCTTGTCACCTAGGGACTTGATCACAAGTCGCTTAATTTCGATAAGTGACAGATTTAAGAAAAAAACTATAAAGTTAGACCTGAATGACGGCTCACGAAAAACCTACCCAGATCAACCGTAACGTTCCCGGACAACGAAAACACATGCTGCAACAAGCATGCATGTGCACTGTGTCGGAAAATATCGATCAGTAACAATCAGTTCAAACAGTTACTCGGAGGAGAGGAGAAGGGACAGTTTGTTCGATGGTTTGATGCCACTCTGGAACAAAAAGGACAGCGATACTCATTGGTTCCGACCAAACAAAGTCCCTGATGTGGTTTCAATTTCGTTGCAGAGTGGAGCTGCATTCAACGAGGGCATCATGTTTCTTATGCCATTAATAAAATTGTATATGTCTTTTGACACTATATGCAGAGATTTGTTTATTTAGCCGATCTGATGGCCCTACCAATCATCTCGAAGTAGCTTGGTATGGAGAGTTTATCACTTGAAAAATGGGCCTATGGTGACTCCATCCTTGTAAATTTTCGGCAAACCACAGCCTGGGAATACCAGAACCTGTGGGTCTCAATCGTTTGGTTTGTCACTTGCCTATCCAGCCATCTCGTTTAAGTTTGTTCAGGCTTATAATCATTTCCTGTTTACAACGGTTTGTTTTATCTCTTCACTTGAAACCGTAGTGAATCTTACGTGCGTTGCAGTGGTTAGCAACCGTTAGATGTATTCTTTCCTGTTCATAGTCAAAATTCCTCTATATTCAGTGGAGCAACTTAAGATGACGTCTACGGTGCGCATAATTTCTTTAATTTCTCATTGGCTTTTGATGACCGGACAGTTAATTCTTGGTTTGGATCAACGGTATGTGCAACATGCGCTGACCACAACAGACATGAATCTGTATGTGTTGGCTCCCAGGCCTTGGATTTGACAGAATAAGTTTTTAACCCCTACTTCCAAATCAAAAGTGTCGTTTTTATGTCACTGAAAACATAATATAGGACCTTACGATAACCCTCCCGTCAAGACATTGCTTAAGTTTACGTCAGATAAGCTGGGGACGCACTTTTCCGAATGATTGGTTAAAGTGCCTTGTAAAGCTTAGTGATTGAGTTTACGCGTTAGTAGATGAGGCCGTTTCCTATTTCGCCATCGACTTGTCGAATTAGCGTATATGCTTCACTCGGTATTTACGTTCGCTAGGAAGTTATTTATAATGAGAGCGCTGGTGTTTGTAGTAATATTTTTTCACAGGTTCACTTCCTTCTTGCATCTTCCATTAGACTCACTTACTGATCGATTAACACGCTAATCAATCCATACAAGTTACTTTCACTCGTCTAATTGCAACATTTCATTTCACAGTCTTTAGTTTCATGGTGGTAATCATTCGCTGAAAGTGCTGTACGGATTAGTTTCACCGTTTCAGATAGATTATTCCAAGCTTCTCAATTCTAGTAAGGATATCATTTATTTTATGAGTTCGTTTCCTTGATTTCTTGGAAGTTCAGTTTAGTTTTGATTTCACAAACAGTAGTTGTCTACTCTTACAGCACGTTTTCTACTACTACCCGGCCGAACCGACTGTTTGTAAAACTCAAACCGCCTAATGAGAACTCAGAATAAGTATGAAAAAGCAGCGACAATCAGAATTCAAGAACGGCCCTAACTGCGATATTTATCCGTCTCCCATAAAGCGTCCTGTCATCGCGTCGGATTATCTCGTGAATCTCAACCCGGTAGTTCATCTGAAACTACTCGCCACAACACGCTGGTTAGCGTTCGAATCACTTTTGGCCACTTCCTGGATCAACCACCTCTGGGCATTTTCAAGCCGTTTTCCGACTCAGAGAACGGCGTACGCTGAGGGTATTGATTTGCATACGTGCACTGCATGTTCCAACATCTTCAGTCTCTTCAAACTCAATGTCTTTCTAAACGATTCACCTTTGTTTCGTTGATGGCAGAAAAGCCGTAGACATTCACTTCATGTAGAACCTTAGTGAATATCAAATTGCGGAAAACTTTTTGAACGAGTGGTTGAATCTATGTTCAAGAAAATACTGAGTGTTGCGTCATTAGATGTACGTCTGTTCACCCTAGTTTTCACCTTTATAACTATAAATAAGTTGGTTTGTGGTGCAGGATTGAAGAAGTTCATTTATGTCTACCTCTAGCCTCTGAAAGAGGACAATATCCATAATGAAAACTAACTGAGCGTAACTGATTCTCTGGCAGGTTTTGCCACAACCACAGATGTGATCAAGCGAATAAGGTCGTGGCGTTTGGACCTGAAGGTCACGGATTCGAATTCTCCCACCATCGGTCACCTTCCCAATCCACAGCGTTCTGTTGGCCGCAGCCACCTTCTTGAAAAATGATGTACGCTGCTGTTTCAATAATAAAAGAAAATAAAAGATGAGAAAGATAAGTAGTGTGATGTCAACAAGAATTCTTTCACTCGCCAGTAATTTGCAAATAACGGATTTCCAAACCCTTTGGTTGAAATACGAACCTGAATAATATTCTGTCCGGATAATTGCGTATTAGCGACAAATCTTCTAATGTGGATCGGAAAGAGGAGCATATTGACCTATTTAACTTGTTTTCTTTTGCAAAACCCCCATATTTGCTGACGCGTAAGTGATTTCAATGAACTGCGAGTGCACGCCACTCTGAATGCACTAAGTCGTCTCTATTTCGTTTTCCAACAGATATTACAGTTTATACGGGATGGGTTGCTCTATCTCAATCTGGAAAACCTCTTGGAGGTTGCTATCTACGTGCTCACACTACTGACAATCGTGGACAGTAACATGTGCATGATGCGTACCGGTTTGCGTGAGGTGAGCGTTTATGAATTTTGCCATTAGCATTGGGCTAATTGGGTTGATTTGATTAGTAAGTGGATAATAATCCGATCAGGTTGAAAGAAGGTTCAGGTGAAGAGTTCAACCAAACTGTCATGAGGATAAGATCGACTATTCTGAGACCAACTCCCACAATAGAGGCAAGAATTTCTAGTACTTTTGTCTTCTTTTAGTTTGCTAATCTGTTAGAAAACAGGGATCTCGAAATCAAATAACTAAACTGTACCGTTGATAATTTTGATACTACTGTTAAGGATCAGTAATGCTTATACTGAAATTTAACTTTCATCTAGGCACTTAGCGATTAATCACGAATTCTTTGAAATCCCCTAGCCGATTACTGAGGAAGCAATTTATTTTAACTCTGAACTTTCCACATGTGCAACTCATGCTGTTATCCGTACCAATAATTGATGAGGCATATGGATTTTTGAGAAAAATAATTTATACTGAAACGTGCTTTGCTTTTTTTGCTTAGGACTGGCAATGGAACTGCGGAACTCTTGGTTTATTCTTGGCGTGGAATAATCTACTCCTGTTCGTTCGACGTGGGCCTGTATTTGGCATATTTGTGATCATGTTCGTCTCAGTTTCCCTCACATTTGTCAAATTCATCTGCGTGTTCTCTCCGTTTCTGATTGCTTTCGCCCTGTCATTTCATGCGCTGCTGACCAACCAGAACGCGTTCAAGAATATGCAAAACTCCCTAATCAAAACCTTCGTCATGACTATCGGTGAGGTGGACCTGGGTGATGTAAGTACTGTGTATTTTAGCATTGCATCCTAGTAAATATGTGCTTCAGTTACTAATCCCTACAGGTAAAATTTAAATCGAATAATCTTTCATGCAGAAGCACATGTGCCGAATACAGTCGATCAGCGCAGGGCCGTATACCAATTCTATTTAATAAGCAGGTTCCTCTATTTTCGTGCACAGATCTCAGAGTTGAAAAAATAACCATGTTTTGGTGACTAACGGTGATTTTTGTTTGTGGATAGCTGTGTGCTTTTGGTGTTCGTCAGCACAGAAATAGCTGTAGGCACGGGTTGCGATCATACTATGACCGGATTACATACCATTTGTTGAACTAATGGAATAAAAATGATTAGGAGAAGAAAACATTCCTGGTTTAGTGTATAACTGGTATTTTAACTGGAAGAAGTTGGACAGTTAATTGCCTAGAAATACTAACAGCGAACGTAAATAATAATATCTTATTCAGAACTGACCACATGGTTGTACGAGTAGGTACTGAATGATTCATCCTGCTGCCTCTTGAATGACAGTGGTGAAATGATAAATTAGGAGTTATCAAAATTCCTGGGACCTTTTATGGACAAGAAAACAGAGCCCTAAGGGGTGATGTGAATCGATGATTGGACGGAACACGAGCAAGGGCACAGTTTCGGAAAAAAATCCCAATTAAGTGTTTTCTTCATGAAACAACAAACTGTTTAGCAACAGAAACCGAGTCGCCAAAATAAGTTTGCCGATCAATGACTAAAGTGGTGATAATGACCACGTTCCGTATAATTCGACAAGTAGTCATGCACGTAAGCAGAACCGAATGCGTTTACATGTTTAGGACAGAGAAGACTCTGAGAGTGGTACAAAAATGTGATTAATGAATAATTGTAACATTTCTGGATTTCAGATTGCGTTTAAGCAACGGCGACTGCTAATCATATCCTATTTGCAAACACCGCGATCGCGTATTCGATCGGAGGTTTGATTAAGAAATGAAGGTCAAACTAATTTCATATTATATCTTTCCCATCAGAACTGATCTTCTAGGAGTGGGTAATACAGTAGGATTAAGACAGTAACGTGCCCATTCTTATTTTGGTGGTCGACTGATGGTTTTCAGCTCGCAAGTTCGATAGCATGGGTGCCACGCTAGTGCACTTGGGTCTTTGCGGCGACTTGAGCATTATGGTATGAATGTCATCTTAAAAAAAGCCATACTGATAAAGGATAAAATAGATATATTCATGAGTTTTTCATGTCCAGTAATCATTTGAAATTAGTATTCGAAATTTCCTCGTCTAGTCAAGAACTCCCAGCCACTGACGACTATTGTGAGTATTTTCGTTGGAAAATGTTCGGGAATTCAGATCCTCCCAAAGTTCGACTTTGTTAGTTTTTTATTAGTTATATTGATTGCTTTTCTTTTGTCGTACTATGGTTCAGATTCATTTTATATTTCAGCATTTGTTCGAGCGTTACTCTTCGACGGAACCTGACAAACAGGTGCACTATGAGTTTCTTACTTACCTCTTGTTCATCATATTCTTGGCTCTCATGTGCATTGTCATGATGAACTTGCTTGTCGGTTTGGCTGTGGACGACATCAAAGCGGTTCAGCGAAAAGCAACTCTGAAAAGACAGGAAATGAGGGTGAGCGAATTTATGCTAGTCAGAAAAATGCGACGCAATGCGCCCAGAGACCAAAAAATACAGTATACAATATTTTGTGGGTCACTAATCTGAGTTAAGTGTTTCAACGTTTTCAGTTTCGTTGTAATTCAGTTCTTTTCTCTGATTACTCTTCTGTGGCATTGGATCCAACTTTTTTCGAACTAACGCTGTTCCGCTTTCTAGAATTCGCTTTTGACAGTTATATCTCCCTTCGAGAGTAAATAAACCTAATTGGTGTTTACCCTGTTTGCTGTCGGGAAGGCAACAAAATAAACTTGTGATTTATTTGCACTCACGGTTTGATTCGCTGTGCGAAGTCAAATATGAGTAAAATTCTGCCAAAATACTGCAGATGTATCGTTTTCTGCCGAGTAACAGTTTTCGTGGTATCTCAATATTTACCCTGTTTCTACTAGTTATTCAACCGGGTGTTCAGAATTGATAATAAGGAACGAGTGACGAGATTTTGCAGACTTGATGTGGAACCGACTTTCTTTAGGAAATCTTATTCAAAATATCGAATTTGTCTTCTACAATCGCTGCTGATGAACGCGCCATCATACACTCGCGTTGAAATATACCAATGCTATGCACAACGGGAAGTGGTCGCCAAGCGGATAAGATCGCAGAATTCGGGTTGGCGTTCAAGAATGTGAATCCTTCTGCCATCGGTCAATCCCCCGTTGGCTAGCCCCTTTGTACCAGCAACCCACTTTGACATTGATAGAAGCGTCAACTCAGAACTATCTGAGTGCTTTCCAGCTTCTCACATTTTTTTTCGCCGATGCCAATTGAAGTCTTCATTGATTTCTATCTAAACGTTTCCGGCTGAAAATCTCTTTGATTTCTTGCCATCCGGTAATGAATGGCACATTGTTATGTAACATCTGAATCATAACTGTCCTCCTCCAGGTCGGTTGATGGGGTTTTATCTTGACAACTAACTTGAACTTTAAAATAAATATT
Organism: Fasciolopsis buskii; assembly: GCA_008360955.1. NCBI lineage: Eukaryota > Metazoa > Platyhelminthes > Trematoda > Plagiorchiida > Fasciolidae > Fasciolopsis > Fasciolopsis buskii. The sequence goes on from LUCM01011493.1 coordinate 23,323, forward strand.
CCGGTCACCTGAATGGTAATAATGTGCAACGCTTTTCCCCTTGGTTCCTTTTCTATGTATTATTTTCTGCAAAAGCAATATAGGCTAGTTACTCCCTAATAGGTTCTTCTAATGGAGAGCTGGTTTTAATGGTAACTATTATTGTTCCGTGAAAAACTTTGTAGGTTCGAAAAAATAGCAGAAATCAAAGTTTGCATACAATTGCTGCCGTAAATGAGTTGTTCGCTCCGTTGACAGAATCACCTTAATCAATATTTGCAGATGCGTGGTACCTTACCTTATGTACTCACATTCTACAGGGATACCTGCCATTTAGTTGTAAATGTATTCGCATCTGATAATCCAAAATAATAAGTGACATTTCTCTGCAAACTACCGAGTAGTCGGGGTTTTCATGTAAATGAGGCCAGGACAAAATTCTCCCTATACCAGCCTTCTGGCAGATATTTCAACAAAGCGGTGCATACTGCATCGTCAATTCAAGTGTGCAGACTACTGGAAGAATCCAAAAGAATTTTAGAAACGATTCAGGAAGAGTAAAATTGCAAATAAAATCCGCAGTTTACAAAAATAAAGGATTTTAACCACAGCATTTTGGAAACAATGACTGGGTCTTGGGTCACAAGATGCTTTTCACTGCAGAAGATAGGAGTGTTTTCACTTCCAAATCAGACTTTTTTCTAGGAGGCTTATAAATTGGTCAGCATTGTAAACATGACGGCCGCTTCGTCAGTTTGCAGGACGCTTGCAGAAAGGTTGTTCTCGACAAATACACACTTCTAACACCTTAAAAAGTGACTACTAACCCAGCACTTTTGCGATCCTCATAGTACACGCCAAATGTAGTACGTGCCAGTGAATTACCGTTAGCCTACTGACGGCGGTGAATGATCGACCGTCAGTGTGGCCCCGATAAAGGGTACACCCTAAGGCACTGTCAAACCGCGACATTTCATTTGCTTTAGAGTCATTCTCATCAAAGCGATTCGTTTATGAGTAAACATCAGACTTATCATTGTTTGTTTACACTAGACAGGGCAGTTCTGAAACATGAAGAAGTTTTACAATCATTCGTTTATCAAACATCTATCCCCAATAAACTTTAGTATATCGTAAATCTACTGCTCAGCAAGTGGAGTAACTGGAAGACATTTATGTTAATGACTTGATCCGCTGTTATTATCATCGTCGCTCTCATGGTTATACTTATTACTCACTGGAATATTGACTTCAACTTAAGCATCTTGCTTCATAGCTGGAGTGTCTTGAACATGACGAAATTTACTAAGGCAAATGTACCCAACCCCCAGGAAAATGCGTCAGATCAAGTCGGTTTGAATCAACGGACTTAAAGCACTGCCCCAATTCCTGGATTAACTACTGAAAATGAGTGATTTTAGATTCCATGTACCATTTTGTTCATTGACAGCCCAATACCATTTTATTGTCATTGCGGTGCCAATTGGTGACACAAACAGTCCGCATCAAAAATAAATAGTCAGCTGGAGTTTACCTAAAAGCTTTTGAATTTTTCGAGATCAAATATTAAGTTTCGAAATTAACTATAGCATTAAGCTTGCAAAGTCAAGCTTTACGAGCATTTTGAAAGGTTGCATTATTTTCGTCGAGGTGTGGGCTGCAAGTGCGACTAAGAAACACAGACGAATGGATGCTTTCTGGTCCCAGGCCACTTGTCCTAAAATTGTAACCATTCACTTGCCGTCTAAATCATTCGAATCAATAGGGATTTACTAATGCATACTCTGGCAATCAACATCTCTTTTATAACCCCCCCCCCAAGGCCATTTTTAAATGAAACCCTAGCGCCTGCATCACGTGCTTGGGATACTTTTGCGCAAATTCAGCAAGGGATTTGTTCGACTGACCCACTTTGCTTGGGGTTTGGACCGAAGTGAACTGCCTCGTACCATCCAGCGTGGGTTATTTCTCTTCGACTGTCCTTCATTCAGCCCAGACGATGCGGGAGTAAGGCATCCTTGATATGGGGTTAAAACTTTTATCTCTAGAAGATCATTCAGTTTCGATATTGAACAAACAAATGCCGATTTACACCTACCTTTGAATTCATCTGGTCTTTACCATGGATGGTAACGCGGCAGCCAAGATGGCAAACTGGCTCCCAGTGGCTCTGTGTACTTACATCTTGCCTTATTCACTTGAAATTTTCCTGTTTAGCGACCGACAAGGACCGGTTATGGTATAGTTAACGTCAAACGGGTTTGTAAGGAGGCACTTTTGGAGAAGTGTATATAAATCATGCAATCCGTAACATTTTGGAATTTGGACTAGGTAATTTAAGCGAGATGTGGTAAGCTCGGTGAGAACTGAGAATGACTACCTAATGGTGACTTATTTATCGAAGTGTTCGTCACCGATCTAGGCCTGTTTGCGGAACAGGTTTGTCCAAATCCAAATGGTGATGCCCTCGAAAATATGATTTTGAGCTCATCAGTGTTCCTGCACTTCGGATAGAATTCCTGCTGCGCCCACCAGCCAATCTCATTGTGACAATGGAAATTCCAACAATATTAGAAACAGCGGACGCAGAAGGAAAATCGGTAGCTTATTTCATTAGCCAGCCCATCCGATGAGGACTACGAAGTCAGGCGATACTAACCAGCAATAAATCCCACATCTGCACGAAGATGACGATTGAGGGATCGATACCCTCGGTCAGCTTGTCAAAACGCATGATGTGTGCCAGGGCCGATTGGGCGTGCGATATATCCACAAGGCATCACTCTACAACAAGAGAACAGGTGCGCGATCGAGGTATGTCCAGTCCCACACTTTGGCGACCCTGCCAACGGGAAATTGAACAAACCAATGGGGAGGTTTTGGTTGCAGGAAGGTCGCTTATCCCGAGTAATTGCGTTGCGCTTTCAAAGAAGGCCATGCATACATGTATCCAATATTTCGTTTTTGTCCTCACGCCCGCTCCAAACGATGAGTCGCTGCGACAACAAATATTGAAGACACTTTCTGACTTTCGCATGATATCGTGTGGTATGTTCCTATTTAAAAGAAAACAGGAAATCTTGAGTTATCAGTATTGTATTGTCCACAGAATAATCTATAATAAAGAATTAACTCATATTGTAAACCACAAATTCACAGTGCCGGTGCTCCTTCCCGTTTGCAACCAGTTAAAGGGCATGAAAATGAAACTCACATCGGGATCGAAAACCGGGACGTACGATTTTGACTAAAACATCATAGCCACTGATCTTTTTGGGTTTATCAGACCCAAACGTTAAATGACAGAAGAATATGCCTTATATACGCATAGTAGGTTGCAGCACTGGATAGCCATAGTCAGATCCGTGATTCGCGTAAGTATCCTGTTCTTCATGCCCACCAAATCTATCAGGAATCACGGTAAGGCTGCCTGCAATTAAATCTAATTGGTCGAAATGGCCTGCGATAGACTACTGAAAACTCGATAATGATTGATCTATTGACGAATACTCATACTTGCCGACCCCAAACTACTTCAAATGAGTTCATACAGCCTTTGCATCGTTTTGCGGCGCATAACCACGAACATTCTCCCATTGATGAAATTGCGGGTTCAGGGTTTTTTGTGTGACTGTTCATCTGTAACCCCAACGGAATTAAAATTTGCCTCCAATCAGCCTTGCACTGTGCAGCTTTCGTAGGTTTCAGCGTTAATTTGCCATCAGTGGAACAACGGAATTGTATCTTACGCTGCCATTTACCCGATAGGCTTAGTCGCAAATTCTATAAATTTGTCTGCCTGAAATACATGTGAATTGGTAAGTGCTTCATTCTAACAGATATCTTTTGCTTTAGCAATCTAAAATGACAGGTAAAAATTAAGCTTTCATGCATGAAAGCACACAATTCTTTCGTTTGCTTCTTTTCCACTTCGTAGTAATTCAATTTTCCTCGTCCTCCCCGACTGTGGTGTATAAACACGCATACATATGTTGAAGAGAAATGAAGGTTTTCACTAGAATACATATAGTTCTGTTGGGACATGTGAATCCAAATTGACACTCATTTTAAAACGTGAAAATATGCATCACTCATCGATTTACCGTGTAACGGAGAAATATTTCATATTTTGAGCATTTTTACCCGGCGTGTAGTATTAAAGCTCCATCGATATCTAGGAACTATAGCTACTAAATGTAATGCTTTTGTCGAGCTCTTTTTGATTCACTAACGTTGCTTACCTATCGTTCTCTACCTTCGATGCGGACTCGTGCGGAACATTTCCATGTGTTATCACGAATGGCAGGCTACTTGAGTTGACACATAAAAGCTAATTAAATGCCACCATTTAACTTGATACGTAAGCCACTAGTCTTGATTGGACCGTGAGCAGTGGTGCACAGCAATCTACCGCCTCTAGTATCGATAATAATAAGGAAAGCTAATCTAGTACCACTCGAATCGATGAAACACTCGACCTCTGCAAGCCTGATCAACTCTAACTCCGGAGGCACCTGACGCTGCTGTGCCTACTTCGAGTCAGCCGCGTTCGCTGTGATCGCATGGTAGCCGTATTCGTTGGGCTCACAAAGTGTGATCCACGTCCGTGAACTGTAAGCGAACACAGAATGCTGTCCAACTGCTTCTTAAAATTCCTGATGCATTCTGTTCTCGACGCGTATCGGCTAACAACTACAAACTTAACACGACATTTTATCACTGGGAGTTCAACAATACTAAAGTATCAACTAGTCTAGCGAAATAAAATTTTTACCTTGCCAATCAAGAAATTTAATGACATTTTTGTTTAATTTAGTAAGATTGATTACTTTGGGAGTGGAAAAATTACTTTATAACTCCACATTTCCTCCAACCTTACTTATGTCTATTTCGATAATGCTCCTTGAGTTTGCGCATTGAAATGTCCTCTTTAATATGTTATCCCTGAATAACAGGTCGAACTGCTTTTAGCCATGGAATCAACCCTTTCTCGTTTCGGCCAACTTACGGCAATGCCTGCTCGTTACGATTATCGACCCAACCGACGCGAGACAAATGTGGACATGGTCTTTCATCAAGGATACTGTAACTATCAAAAAACAACCAAAGATCTTGATGTCAAGGTGGGTGTAGCATAGAGGCAGTTCTTCCTGTTTTCCACACATCTGATGCGAAACACTGTCACTCGAAATATTTCATGGACAAATCATTCTCACTCTTGCGTATCACGCAGACCATTCGTTTGAAAATTAAACGAAAAAAATGCTGTGATGATTTGCGACTCACCTTGTCAATCTTTTTCCCTACCTGCAACCACAGAGAGTTTTAGGGTCTGCTGAAGTTCGCGTGGTTCTGCTAGTGTCAGTTACCGTCCTTTCTTAGTACTGGCCACGAATCTGCTGATTACCAAAACCAGATTGTGCACGACATCAATATAACAAACTGAAATTTGTCGGTGTGCGCATTCTTATGTGTACACCAGTTTACATATCCATTTAGGTATGCTGCTGCGTATGTTCCAGTGTGTGAGTGTACTTGTGTATCTGTGCGTATGTATGCATATGTGCATGCATGCACGCACATCCTTATTAATGTATATGTAATTGTGTACGTTTGTATGAAAGCTTGTAGGTAAGTGCTTATGTCTCAGTCTGAACGGGTGAGGCAACACGGTGGGCCTGACAACCGATAAGCTCCAAAACAATTAACATTTTTCCATGAGTAATGCGTCTTCGTTTGTCTACCACTTGCCACTCTCATCTTGTTGCTTTCTAGCCTGAAGATGAGAGTGTCGATTTTGCTGAAATTGAAAAAGCTGTGAAATCAATTCGGGTACAAAATTTGGAGATCGCCAAACTTCTCAATAAAGTGGTCGACCGATTAAACATGGATTCGGGAGCATATCGGCGAACCTCAGCATCCAGATCCAAGCGCAGCGCACGTAACGCTCCTCTGGCGATTGCGAGCACCAGCGGTATGCCGCAGTTGGACTTGTCTGCTGGACTTGCTACCGAAGAGGGACCACAGCTTCCATCCGACTTAGCGGAAGCTCCAGCACCGACGATAGAGAGACTGAATGTTGACGAGGACTATGATCAGGAACCTGTTCTATTCTCAGCTTAACGTGGTTCATTCAGTCTATTCAAATCGGGCTACTTAAAATGGAAACAGGCGGATCAAGATTTTTCATGATTTTCCGCTGTTCACAACAAACGATCACTGCAAAAGCCCGTCATCAAATTTTGTGATAAATTTATTTCGAAGTCATTTATGGCAAATCAATAAAGTGGTAACTCGTCCTGGCTTCATACTTTTGATTCGTCAAGAATGGTTATGGTGATATTACGAGAAATTCTCGTTTGGCTTCCATTGCTAACTCCGTAGGAGACTCTTCTTTGTCATCGAACCATATGCACGTAGTCTGGGTAACAATGATGAAACAAACTAATCTGGTTAACTAATTGTAATCACTCTTTAATCTCAAATTTTAATAAGGACTATACAAAATTAGTCAAACCATTGATTGTTTCGATATTCGTTTGGAAGATTTGTCCGGAATGGCGTACACAAGATACTGTATTTGCAAACAAGGTGAGTCTCCATTGAAAACTGTTACGAATTCCCCTAAAAGGACTGTTTCTGAGCTTTACTCTTCAGTAGACTGTTGAGCAACCGGTTCAACATTGGCTTTACTGCATTTTAATAGAGTACACGAAGATGTTAGCTTATTCAAAAGTGCAGCTTACTATGAAAAATTACTTCGTGGTATGAAAATTACAAATCTCAGAAATCTCGCAAAGATCTGTTCGAAAATTCCCATCTTGATTTTGAGTATGCATGGAATGTATGCCGTTGACGTGTTACTGGAAGTCCACTCCCGACCTATCCATAGCATTTGGCATGGTGCAAATCAAAACTTCTGCAATCCTCTTTGATTGATTGTAAAGCCGTGGCATTTTGCACGACTATTGATTTACCAACTTCAGTCGTTGACTTCGGAGCTTTGCACTGTTTTCACCTGTGTGAATCGGTCTTCAATAGAGACCTCGTTACCCGAAGCATTTGGACAATATCGCGGTACGTACTTTTTTGAATGAGCAAAATGCATTCTGAACTAACAGTCGATTTTGGACAGCCATCCATTTTGAATTACACATTACTCCGATCAGTGTCAAGTGACGATCTCCTAACTTGTTTCTCAATGGAGCATTTCCAGCGAAATTCAAAACACATTTCCCATCTGAACACTGATTTTTGCTTTAAATGTCCGATTGAGTGCCAGTTTTGAATTTGTTGTGAAGTCCGTCTCAGGCCATTCGGAAACTGTGACCATTGGTGACGATAAGTGTATTCCTGGTAATCTGTTTCCTGGGTTTCATGTTTTCTCGCCTGTGAGATGTAAGAATTACCGCCATGTGGTGCTGGAGAAATCAAGATCAAAGGGAACATCAAACCGGGGATAAAATTTGGGGCGAATAGTGGGGACTGGATATTTAGAGCGACTTGTTGTGGTGACCGCTCCCAGCCTTTCACATATTGGTTAAATGGATTATTCTTGATCGCTAATTGGACAACATCATCTTTGTGATTCTGAACTTCGTTTGCATCGTAACTCGTGATATGAGACCGGTAATCTTTCAGTTAGAGATCTAAAATTTCCTAAATGACACGGCTAGAAGATAAAATAGAAAAATGGGTGATCTGCAATTTGATGTGTTATCAGTGAGGTGACGGATAAACGTAGCACAGTTGTTATTCCTTCTGCTGTGGTTGGAAAACCGCCAACTCTACACATTACGGATTCGTCATTTCACATCATCCAGCATTAGTGGAACGCAGAGATATCAAAACTTTCGTTCGTTGCTCAGTTCGTTCGACTTAGTCCGGAATTATTCGATGGAATAGTAGTACTAAAAGCATGTGAGCTCAGATGCAAAGCTTCGGACAGAGGAGAAACAGAACACTGACGAACAAGGTGGACACGACTGGATTATCCGCAACTCTATGGGCAGTTGATCATAAATTCGTGAGGATCATGCAAAATAACTGTTTTCACCTAAACCATGCACTATGTCAACCTCTGGACATAAGCTGGAAGTTGATCTCTTGGTGATCTTTGCATGCACAAAGGTTGTCAGATTGACACGGTTCCAACATGGTTTGTCCAACTTGTTGTGTTTCAAACGTGACCTCCGTTTCTGCCTGCTATCATCTGCTTTGCATTTCACACACACAGTTTCATTTTTATAAAACATTTGTCTGTGTTTCGCTCTTCTGTCTCATCATACCCATTTGGTGTCCCCTACCTACGGTGACACCGACCTCTCTGTTCCGTGTATTTGTTGTTTGATATGAATGTGCATGTGTATGCGAGCATTCGCATCAATTTATACCTCAACTTGGTTACTGTCTGAGCGCGAAATTTACAGTGGTTCAATGAACATAGTCTGATTCATAGATCGATCCAGGAAGATCACACACCGATATTATATCGTCACCTGTCTCAGATCGTCTTCATTCGATTCTGGCTGGACCTACTATGATCACCCTTTGTTTTCCCATGGAAAGACTCAGTCACCTTTTGTTCAACTTGTCCTGATCGCCTCTTTTTCCATATTTTCTAATTATTTTCAGGTAAACTCAGACTATCAAGGCTCTTCGCTACCTTGGGAATTCAGGTGCGCCTTTTACGAATCATCCTACGAATAAACTTTTCCAGTAACTTTTAAGGAAATAATTCATTCGTAATTCGATTGTAGATCTGTGGGAAAAATTAGATCAACAAAGCAAGTAAAACTTATGACATTTTCCGAGGTTAGAATGTTTGCCTCGTCACCGTAAGAAGCCCCCAAAATGACCACACAGCAAAATACTGGTTGATTACGAGGAATACTTCGTATTCTCCTGGCTGCGGAAATTCTATCCCCATCCTTCGTGATGGGAGCCCTGAAGTTCAGTGGAATCATTGCGCTGCCGGTCCATCCTGTTGGTTGTGAGCATAATGAAGCTTGGCTCAGCGCGAAGCACGAACTCAACGCAGGTACTGCGTAGCTGATAAGCTTCAGTATCAGCGAGGCCGGTTGTGTCCTAATACTTGTAAACACAAATTTCAGCTTATATAAAAGTGATACTGGTATGACAAACATACAACCGTCGTGGACAAAAGGGGAATCACAACGGCTTAAAATGGGAATTTACTAAAGGGCGGTAAATTCTACTGTTCTTTGTTGTTGAATTAATTCTTGAAATGAGAGGGCGGCGTAATATGAAAATATTGTAAATGTTCTATTTGACTGTTTCTGCGTTCCAGGTAACTCTTCTTATCTTGGGAGATCCATATCACCGGATGTTACGACGGCTTGCCCACACTATTTACGTATGGTGGAGGTAAGATCTAGAACAAGACACCGTGCTTGCTGTAGTACCCAGAATAGAGAGCGAGAGCAGATGTCCAAAGAAAACGTCCCTCCAAGTAGATCGACTTGGATGAATCCCAATTGGGGTCATTGGTAAATCCTGTGAAGACAATAGTGCGCGCTTCCCATTATTTTTTACCCTAACACAAATAAACAGCTTCCCTAACAGGAAGTTCATGGATTCCCAAAATCACGGATGTGCGTTGGTGACAAACGTGCGAATCTGAAAGCAGTGATGCTGGAAACCAAGTGGGGGAGAGCTTGGCCAAGCAAAAACAAAGATACGGTTCGTCTGACGGGAAATGTTTGGGGAACATCACAGTTTAACAAGTAAGGTTGTTTACTGCTGACTGGATTCATCAAAAACCAACATATGAACTATTAAACATATGAAGGAAGAATGGATTAAACTTACAATAAGAAGCATGTGCACTTTATGTCAGGTATGTGCGTGTTTGTGAAACCGACTAGAATGTGGAAAGTTTTAAATGGTTCATAAACACGGCGCATCCGGTTGACATAGAATAAATTTTCCGAATCCTACGCCTCCAAAGAGCCACAAATGCTTTGGAGTATGCAAAGTCACAAACACAAAAGAAGTCGGTATTCTCGCTTTTGGATCCAAACGGGAGTATGAGGAAAGATTCATCTTAACTGTACAATTAAAGTGACGGCGAGTAGAACAACGTCAATCTGATAACTCAGACCTAGGTCATGCAATTGACTAATTCATGCCTTACTGATCTAAAACACCCGAGCCATCAAAACTCAACATATCCTTGATTTAGCTCAGCAAATTAACTCCGTGCATCAAGCAGGTCAGCGGTGCACATTATCTCGTCATACCACCGAAGAAATCTACATTTCGCCAGCGAACTTAGCTTGCCCAGTGGGACAAATTGCGTGTGAACTAGTTACATCCCCGTATGACCTTCGAGTCCTAATGATTCAGTGGATCGCTTTGTCAGCCATGCGCGGAATACATCAATGTGGCGAACTGTTCAATTCTTTAGATTGTACAATTAGTGATGATTGCAATCGACTTATTCCTTGGGGCTAATTTTAATGGTTCTCGATTCGGTGTGAATAAGCCAAATCCAATGCTTAGTGTTCAGTCCCGGGAAGTTGACAAAAACGCTTCATAATTAGGCATGCACGAGCACTGGCGTATGAAATCGTGGATGTAGCGTAGCGACCTGATGTGCTTTGGACTTGTATATAAGATTTGGCAGTCACAGTAACAAGCGCCTTGGTTGCTGTGCATGACATATGAATTCATGTGAGATATGTTTACGCGTTCTAGTATTACACGATAATGGACATTTATAACAAAACACCGTTTAACCGTTATCGCAAAAATGTTGGCTCAAATAGCAAATTTAAATTAAAAACGCATGATACAACAGAATAAGACGATGGAACATCGAACACTGTCTCGAACTAAATGG
>LUCM01011495.1:0-15887 GCA_008360955.1 Fasciolopsis buskii
ACAGTAGCTTTCCAGCAGGACTAGGAAACCAGCGCATAGGATTGGGTGGATCTGCCAGTTACAAAGTTTACGTTGCATCTGCACCTTCTGTTAGCCGATGAATGGGCGCTGTGATCATTGGCGAGCCTGGAGAAGAGCCGCTACTTTGATCTTTCAGGAGAGGGCGCCGATGAAATGGGTCGTGGAACGCTACGTGAGCCGTATTTCAGGACGTCAGGTTTCATGGGAATACATAAATTGTTGGGAAGTGTATAGTTCGAGTCTGCTGGAATCATTAATTTGTGCTTGAACTGCTGTTGAACCCTGAACCTCTGCGTCTTTGACATTTTAAAGCAAATTTGATATTCTTTAATTTTGCTATCGCCAGTAACTCTTGCACTTCTATTGCCATCAACTTTCTTTTACAGAGACACGGTACAGGGTAACAAAATAAATACTTGTTTCTGCCCTGACATTAACAGTCATATAACACGTTAGGTAGTCACCCACCTAGATACAAAAGAGTAGATTCGTATTTTATTGTAACAAACCAGAAGGAAGTGAAAACATTAGGTTTTCGAAGAACATCTCAGAATAAAACTTATGGGTGAATAAAGCACCGTAGAAGTACGTCACGAGCATTAGCCAAACAAGTCGGGCAAAAAATTCTATCAATTCTCCTGCCAACTAATTGCGCGTATCTTCTTCAACAAGCGCTCGCCTATGAACCCTACAAGAGGTGGCTGACATTCATCGTAACCATTAAATTGGGATTAGTTTCTACGTGGCTTGTCTTATAGTCGTATGATAGAATTAAAAGGACTACCGGTTTTATAACTGAATGCTCACTGCAAGGGGGAATTAACATCTTTCCAGTGGGTAACTTACCTTGCCTTTTTGTCTCGATATGTTTTACAGAGAATTTGTTGTCAACAGCCTTCCTTCGTAGGAATATATGCACCATGAACGAAAATAACCTGAATCAGTGCCAGTTGCTTTTGTTCGAAGTTGTGCGGCATTTTATTTTTTTCTGACGAGTGAAAACTAATGAATGACTACCAGCTTCAGTACACAGCAAAATAAATAGCGTGACTAGTTCAAAGCTAGCCCACCAATAACTGGCTGAATTGATTCACTTGCTATCCTTGTACACCTGTTTCTTTCAATACTTTTGCTTCTTCTAATATAATGCCTCAAAAATTTATTTATGCTTGATTCTGTTTTCCAGTGGAAAGTGCAGCCAGCAGATTTACGAACAACTATCATTTACACTAAAAATAGCCCAGCAAACTTATTAATCAGATTGCCATTCTCGGTCACGTTGTGACTGCTCATTAGGCAATAAAAAATTTCGTAATTAAACGTCGTATACATCTTCCTTCTGTTCAGGTACTTTGTGGCAGCATTCGGTCGCCAGTTTGAAGGTTACATACTAACATGGCTAAGCCTGCCACGAGTAAGGACTCCAGCGACCTGTTTGGTTCACTCCAACAAGAATTTAAACGTATAAAGAACGCCATTCCGTCCAGACACTCAAGCAGCAAATTGATCGTTTAAATAGATTAACGTCCACACATTTTAATCTGAATACACACGATGTATTACAGTTTGATTCCGATACCCCTCTTGTAAATATAAAGAGAAAATATCGCCAGCTGCCATAATTGGTTCACCTCGATAAAAACAGAAGTGACTCTGAGCGAGCCAAGAAGGCATTCGATACTGTCGCAAAGGCTTATAAGACTTTGGAAAACTCGGGATCCTCCGGGAAGTGTGATGAAGTCGTTGACGAGGCAAAGGAGCGAGTTGGACAAGTGATGATTGAAAAACGCTGGAAGCTCCGTAGGAGTGGTTCGTTTGCTGATATCGAAGAGGATGATCCGAGAAAGAACAACATAAAATCTTTGTTCGAATTCGAAACTTTTGTCGATCTGGAGCGTTTGTGATAAGCAGTAGACCTAGGACAATCCAATGAGAAGAAAGACAACGCTATGGAGAAGGAAAAAGGGGAAAGATATATTGCATTGAAAAGCAAATTGCGCATAAATTATTAGGAGAGTCGTCACAAAGGCGTTGCCAGTTAGCGCGATTTCCAGGCGAAAGAATTAGGATCTTCTAAAAGCCTTGGCGAGTTCAAGCTTTCCAAAACCAAAATGAAACATCCACCACACCACAGTTTAATGATCAGAAATTTCTCGAATGCTTCGACTGGGCGTATCCTCGATTTGTACAGCTAGTCTATGTCTACTCACACTTATATTTATCTAACTGCCAGATATTGCCTGATGTGTGTGTACCTCTTCTATCCTGTCCTCTTTCTCCGGAGCGATTTCAGAACCGACCTAGTCACTCATTCGCCTTCCTCGCGGCCTTCCTAAACATTCTGATTCTTTGTTCCGCTACGCGTTGACCTTTCTCAAGAGTGATTTTCCAATTGAAATACAAAAGATAGCAGCGGAAGAAAAATATGCTTACTGACATTACTCATTTGTTTAATTGCTGTTTTAGCTCGCACAAGCGCCATTACAAGGGGGGTACGAGTTTTACTTTTACAGTTGGATGATAACAATGATTCACACTATCTAGACGGACAGCCAAAGAGATCTCAGTCTACTGTAATAAAACTTCTATAAGTAATTAAAAAGAAACATGCGAAGTAACTCGAGCTTTGCTGACAATCCCGTCCGTTCTTGGTAGCCAAAGCAAAACAGAGGTGAAAATCACCTAAGACAAATAATTAGTAGAAACAACGGCATGATGCATCTGTTGCAGTGTGGCCAGCGAGCCATTTTAAAGGGTTCCTTGGCATGGGGACTGTACATTCATCAGCTTCAATTCACCTGTCCACCATCTTATGAGCTCCACCTGTAGACGAACCCAAGACCTTCAGTAAAATATAATCTAATGCCACGAAGTGTAACAAGGCTGCTAATTCAAGCTCACTACCCATGGCGTTCTAGGCTCAATGTCACCTGCGGATGTGCTCAAATATACAACATGTTCATGCTTCAATATGTCTGTTACCGCTAAAGATAATCTCCATGGTTCAAGAGGCCGAGATCAATTGGCACAGATAATGCAAGTCGAAGTGCAAAATGTGAACGACCTTTAGTGAGCCGAATACAGCCTCATCCCAAGGCTTTATTTTATCCCAACCTGAAAACCCATCATAATCTCTCAACTAAATTTAACCTCGGGCCATAGGCCTTAGTGAGCCCCTTACAAGGCAGCTTCGGGATGGGACGGTTTGTTGCGCATGATTGGAGTATAACAGTATTCATCCTGATTATGAATCGGCTGGAGCGAAGCTTGTAATATTCCGACCTATGCGTTGGCAATATCTCTTACGTTGACCCTGTGACCGCCGTGGTATCAGTTATACCATTACTTGCTTTCATTCGTTCCTTTACTCTGGTGATTTAGTCGGTTTCGCTTACTACCACACAATCAGAAGGAAGACTACCAGATGAAATAGGGGCCACAGCAACCTCTGACCAGAGAAATTTCCGATGACTGCTTTACGGCGTGCGGCCAAAGTGTTTATATTCACATTGGATATGAATGTACAGGTTTTCAGCAGTTTGGTATCAATTCATTGACCAAACAGGTGCAGATATGTAGTTTTCCCGAAGCATCATAGAAGTTGAAAGACAACTGCATTTGTCCAGTTGTGGTTTCCAGCATAGAAATTCGTATGATATTTGCCGGCATTTAAAGGAGAAAGTTGAACTTACATGGTAACTTTATTGGCCGCCTGCATCAATTCAGCTAATCGTGACCCGCGTTATGCTCTGGAGCACACTATCCATTGGTTCTTGTGGACCTCCAGGTAAATTGTTTGGCAAAGCAAGACATTTGCGTAAACAACGGAAATCCTTTGTTGAAATCTATTAACCTTTGAAATCAGTTAGGATGCAGAGCAAAACGTTCACCAGGATACTAGTCAACCGTATGAAGTAGACGTAGTTGTTTGACGAATATGAGCAGATCTTGAACCGTGAAGTTTTCATGCTCATATATCCAAAACGCAGGCTGCTATTTTTCCGAGTTTTTTATGCTGGTAGATAATGATGTCATTTCGGAAGGGAATAATAACGGTATGTTTCCTGGGAACATTGAGAGACACGCTTGGCTGCATGCTCAAGCTTCACAGTGTTATTACACAAAGCTTTTAGGCGCATGAGTCAAAGATGAAGGCAAAAAGACGGTTCAGTTTAGATTTGGCAACGTTTCCAAGAAATTGGCATGATTTACGTTCAGTACAGAGCCGAATGTTCATATGAACCAACAGTACGTACCACAAGTACGAGATTTGGTTATAGGACTGCGGGAAGTGTCAAGATATGGTTGTGATATTCAGAATTTAACAAGTATGGGATAGTCACGGAAGTCGATTTGGGACAGAAGATTCAATAAAACTAACAGTGAATAATGATAAAACGTCACGCTTGAACAAAACGAATGAGGAGTAAAGCGGGTCAGGACTACAGACCGGTAATGTCAAAGTGGGGAAAAACCCGGGGAGTCGTGCATTTTATGGGCGTTGGTGCAGCCAAGAAAATAAGGTAAAAGCCTTTGGAGGAGATGTGGGCTGACAGATATGATCTGGATAGCGGACACTGGGTGCGACAGTGCCGAGAATTTGTGCGCACGAAAGGCTGAAAAAGAGGAGGATGGTTTTCTCAATGTACGTTAGCTGAGGCTGGTGTCAAATCCAACAGGTGCACTGCGATTAATCCATGCAGAACGGGAAGAATGGGATACAAGTTTGTCGATCTTGGCGCATAACAACGGCTAGCAATCCGTCAACGTAGGAGGACTCAAAAGATATTCTGATTTCATCGGTTGCGGTTGACTAACATGTTACATCCAAGTGAGAAACGCCAGTGTTTTATTGAGTCAGAACTACACTGCCCTCCAGAAATCCCACGAATCTCTGATATTGAGATAGGGACAATCAGAATACCACGGACCGCAAAAATATGTGGTCATTGGGGGGAATTGCTGTTCCCCAGATTTTTGATCAGACTTAGACCAGGGGTGCAGGTTCCTCTAGATGATCAAGGTAAGCTGGTTTTATTATACGAACATTCAGAAGACTCGGTTTGTGGCTAAAGGCTGTCTTTTTTGCTTTCCACTCAAGTCTAAGGGTTTTAGAACCCAAGTTCTTACGCAGTGATGGTTCCTGCTCACGATGTAATTGCGAATAACATGATGTTACCAGAGGCAGCCGGAGAAAGAAGCCGAGGTAGATGGAATGGGAATACTAGAGGAATCTAAACTCTATGAGTCAGCGGACAGAACCACACTATACCGGTTATCCGAGTTGTTTTACCTAAATTTAAAAAATCAAATTTCCAGTGTACATTGTGTGATTGTTTTTTTTTCACTGCAATGCTCGTGGGACTTTCCAGGTCAATAATATGAGCAAAAAACCAGGGTGTTTTGTCGATGTGATAGAGTGTTAGATGAATATAGGTGGAAATAGGCTGCCTGAGCAAGTTAGCACTGCAATTTTGGTGGCCTAGCCTCTATAATTGCATAATTTCCGGAGACAGTCCCACTAGATATGGCCCTTAAGCAGATTGCTGAAGATACTCCTTAAAAAGTGCAGTTAATAGGTTGCCAGAGGAAGTTAAGTTGCTGTTGCCTTCAAAACTCGTTTTCTTGGCGCGAGACGTTTTAACTTTGTCGGAGGGGCGGGATGGTTTGCTGGTTACTTCGCCATTTTTTCTACCTTTGGCGTGCGGTGCTTACAACCTCTTAGGGTGAGCTGTTTGCGCGGTTTTTAGCACTTCCGTGGACAACGCCTCATAGTTTTTTGATCTGGAAGAATAAAGGTCGGGTATAAATAGACACACAGTTTTGCAGAATGTGCAGGAGTGTATGCATGTTCCGAGGACATTCATAGGTGTAAATGATTGCCAACATTAATCAGCTGAGTAAAAACGGAAATGTTTCAAGATACTGTTTCTTATGGGCAATTAATTGACTATGTTATGTGGGACAGAAGAGATGGATAAATTAGAAAAGAAGTGAACAGGAAAACGGACATGCGCAAGGGGATGCAGCGAGTTTGAAGCTCAGGGAGAAAAATAAAAAAACGGTGGGAAAGAAGTATGCGGAGGGTAGACCAGCTCAATAGAGTGATTAAGAATTGAGCCCTAATTATCACTAAATTCCGACCAGTCTAAACGCTGATGGAAAATCGGAATTAGCAGTCTATGCGTAGTAGTTGAATAAAAATAGTAAACTCAAGTATGAACAACGCTAGTTTTCAAGGCTCGGGTGTAAAGTTAAGTAATTAGTTTTCATTCTTTGAACTTATTCTTTCTTTGTATCTTTGACTCTGTGAGATGCTGCATCCTCCGGAACGTATCACGCTGTACACTAAGATATAGGTTGAAAGCTTTTGCTGAACCGTTTTGAGCGAGAACACTCTCGAATATAAATAGGCATTTTTCCAAAGGGTTGGGTATTTGAGGAGAAGAAAATCATGCACGTTACGTTGAAGCTAAATACATTAACACAAAGACAGGTAGTTCAAAGTGTGATTAAAAAAATGTAAAAAGCTAAGGCTAACCGGAGGCAGAATTTAGACGGTGCATCTTAACCAAGTGAACGCCAATGAGCCACATATTCAAACGTGCCCTAGATTTAAATACCGATAGTCAGAAACTCAACAATTTGACCTGAATGCACAATTTTTTCGGTTCAATTTACGCACGAGTCATGTTAAGGTCTTTCCGTACATTAAAAGAAAAGGTGCAGAAGCAGTCAGTATTTGGTCCCCCCAACTACAGCTCGTCCAATGGGTATTAAAAACACCAAAAATATTAATGGTAGTTGTTAATTTTAAAATTTTCTACGCACATTCAAGTCTAGTGCGCCCCCTGCCAGATAACCCATGATGGTAACTGTTCTGTTGTTTATTTCACCATTTTTTGCCAGTGACCAATGAAGATAAAGATTTGTCGCATGTTTGTCTCCAGGGTCATTCAGAAGCATTATCCGGGAGGACGAAGATAGGTTCCATAGTTTGCAGATTTTGTCTTTAAACACCAGTTTTTATCCAAGAGACGTATATGCTTGTTGTCCTCCTTTTATTGTTTACCGGTTACTTGTTCACTTAGTCCGCTTTATCGCGGGTAAATACAACGTGGAATAAGAAGTATCAAAAGGCATTACCGGAACAGTCAGTAATGAGGTCAAATAACAGTGGGGCGAATTCGGGAGCGAAATATCAAATTTTTGCCTTCAATCAGTGAGTTAAATTGGCATATTGTGTCCGTAGGTATTACCACAATGCAGTTAGAGAATGCCTCAAGCGTTTAAGACGCTCCTGGATTACCATAAAATAAATATTCTAGTTAGATAGGGATTAATGAAACGGCAGTTGAAAATAAATAGATAAATGAAATCGTTTAAAATTTAAAGGTCCAAGTTACAAGCTGCAAGTAAACGGATTAAGAATGGGTCCCAAAATAATGGAAGAGTGATCATAAGGTGATTGCTTATAACTAATTTTCTGACGCACCGCAGTAAGAAATATTACGGTTAAGTAAACAATACTTTATCCGGTGCCCCCCATTTAGCTTCCGTAGCGATGCCACTATATAAACTACGAATACTTGCGGTTAGATGAACGTACGCAATAGTGAACAACCAATGACTCATAAGCAGGTGTCTGCTGCTGAAGCCTAAATTAAGTTAGTTTCGGCTGTCTAAAACAAATGTTTCATGTTGTCGATATCCGTAAAGACTGATTGGTTAACAAAGCACCTATATCTTGAAGGAAACGAAATTTTACGCGCTCTATAAATCTCCGGAAAATCTGCGAATGAACTTCACTTTTTCCCTTGTACCTCTCCGGCGCATGCAAGGCAGCAAGCGGTGCCAGAATTCATAACTTATATGAAATTGATCAGCGACTCATTTCTGCACTTGTCTGGCATCAGCTTTTCTCCTTGTGTTTTCGGTTTTCTCGTAATTAAAGACCGAAAGCGTTGGAGAAAATGGCAATTCATTCTAACTTGACGCATTGTTGGAACACATCTAGGAAGGTTTAATCAGCCTAAATCTGCCACCACTTGAAAGGCGTAAATCGGATGATTGTCTCGTTATTTCAGTAAAAGAAGGACGGAAAAAGTGTTAAGCCGGGTTATGGTCAGGTCCAGCACACTGTACGATTCTGCAGAAATAAATGACACTGGTGTGCACGAGACATTGCATGTGCCAACGCAAACGTGTTTCTATCTGAGTCCGGTACCGCAGCTGATTAAGCTTCTTTGTTGGCAGAAAGCAGAATACCTGAGCCAACCAGTTGGGAGAGTTGTGCTGTATACTTCATGGCGTTAGTATAGTGCCGATACGAAAATACGCAAAACTGGAAAACCGCAACAGAGAGGTGCTGAGTTTTCGAGGCGATTCGAAAGCGATAAATGGCGAAAAGTGTTAAAAGGCAGGGAACATGCAGACCTAGCCTGCGAGAAACCAAACGCAGCCAAACAAATGTAACAGAATTTTGTTCTTGGTTATTTTTTTCATTCTTATGCTGCCTGTTGAGGGTAAACGAAAAAAAGACCAATTGTTTATAACTGGGAAAAAGGAATAAAGAGGATTCAAGAAAATCAGACGAACTCGACAGGAAGAGGTGCGACGGAGTAGAGGAGTAAGCCATGACAGGGCGAGGTGAATCTGTACGTCAACAATATGCGTTCGTGAATGATATTATAAACAATATAATGAGAAGGGGGAGGAGAGAGAACAAGGCCAGCTAGTTAAACTAAAAGATGGATAGGCAAGAACAGGTGGAAAATAAATTGAATGGTTTGTCGCCAGCTGCGTGCACCTATTGTAGAGAAGTTATGGACGGACGATGAAGAACACAAAACGAATAGGGATCTGAATCGCATAACACTGAACGATCGCCCACAGGTGGGTAGCTCCAAGCCAAATAATTCGATTCCAAGGGTATGCATCATCAAGCACGCTTTTATTTAGGGATATCGAAAAATGTAAGTAAACAAGAGGATCGACAGACTGACTGGTGGGGACAAACGTGATTGAACGAAGGTGAATTCTCCAGCGAAGAGCGGTTTCAAACGACCGGGAGTGCCGAATGTATGCTCAAGTGTAAACAATTGAAGAAATTGGTGGTAAATTTGCAGTGATCACAATGAATACGACAATATTGAATATACTGATGTTACTCCTGTTGCTGCTGTTGCTTCCGCTGCCGCTGATTTTGTTGGTCCTGGCGATGATGGTGATGGTAATGATGGAGAGACAAAAGAATTCACAGCCGACTAACATGGGATCTGCCAAACTACGAATAATTACATAGGCGGAATTCATTAAGACGGAACAGATCACTATAATATGGCATGCCATCCGATCGCTTTAATGATGTACGTATGGGTGCGTTCGTATATCACGTGATCAAGGTGACAATTCCGACCTTCTGTCGACGGTTGCATCTAGCAGAACAGCACCTTCGCACAGATCCGTTGAGGAAGTCGACGAGGCTGACGAATGTGAGTCGTGTAGGGTGGAACTAGCGTCCAGAACATCACGATTATACTGTGACGTGTTCAATGTACCCGTAGCCGAGGACGAAGATGAAGAGGATGTAGACGAACTGGACGGATTGGATAGTTTAGCCAAAGAACGATAAGATTCGAGCCAGTCATCCATCATACGATCAACTAGAATGTGGCAAGACTGAAGTCGTAAACGAGCTAACGGAAGACCCCGTCGAGTTGATACGACGCCGAGACAATCACGCAACAAGATGTGGGACAAATTAGCTTCTTTCTCGGTGGTGAATAGATATTCAGCCTTGGAGTAGATCTTAGAGAAAGTGATGTTGCAGAATAATCGACTTTCTTTGATGCCACTGCAAGTGCCTACAAAAAACCGGGGCTATTCACGGGGCTGTGTGCGATAACATGAATTGTTAAAGCACATTCACTTATATTCACGTTTCTACGTACATCCATGTAAGTTAATGTTTGCATGCCTCTTGGTATGCTTTTTACAAATTATTCGATTGGGGAATGCGTAATGATTCACATCGAGCCAAAGCGAGCCAGATTAGGCATTTTAAGTTGCGAACTTACATGCATATCCTTGTATGCAAATGTACTTATGCCATCGTATATACAATAATAAATATATATCCCTTTTAGTATAGCAAGTTTTCAAAATGCGAAATAGAAAACCAGGATACCAGGGAAAACTAAGTATAACTTTTTGCAATAACTGACCAGTTGTCCCCACCGGGCTTTGAATTTCCTTATCCCATTGTGATTTTTTTAACAACTTAACATGACGGCAATTTTGGCTTGCTTTTTCCTGGAGAAGGGGCAGGTTTAATGTTATGTTCATCACTCATGGTTTACTTATTCATGGTTCGATAGAGCTAATAAGCGGCGTGAATGCAATGAATGAATTAGTGAATGCACATGGGTTTTAATATATTTATGCAGTCACGTGCATTATAAACAAGCGCACTTTTTGACAAGAATCCACTACATGGATGTGGTGTGCATACTTGAAGCCAGCTTTAGTTATTGAATAGGAATTACTAAGAGGCTTTTGTTGTTGTTATCCGACCCCTAAATAATATTTGCTTTAGTTTTGCGCATGAACATATGTGCTGCTGTTAGTCAGTTCGCTTTTCCCTGTTCGGTTTCTTTCCCATCGACAACGAATCCAGGAGCGGAAACATCTAAGAATTTCTGCCTAAACATTTTTTCATGCAGGGCGGCTTTTCTGAATGTCATGATTGCTCCTAACAAGATTGTGCCTTTATATTCGCATGTAAACTTACAAATTTACTCGAGTTGTATGTTGATTTTTTAGTAAAGCGAGGTGTTCCCGATTGATATTTATATCTGTATGTACGTAAGCATGATTATTTAAGCGTAACATGTTAGTGGTAATTGCTAGTGCAAAATAGAGCTTGAAATGGTAATCCACCGGGGTCACGACGTCTACGGCTTGGAAAATATAAATCGTCAAAGGGCCAGAAATTTTAAATGCTAGCACCGCGTAGGTAATTCTTCTTTCGTCAACAGCCGTAATTTTCGTTTTCAAACTTAATACTTTCAATAATCCGCTCACCACATGCAGATTTCTGCAAAACAACGAAGCCATGAACTTTGCATGATAAATTCCATTTCTTTCGATGTCCGTTCGCGTTAGATTCAAATTAAGTCTTAGCGTGTTTGAAACATACCCCGTTCCATGCATGCGCCTGCTCTATATGACCACTGAGAGTGAAAATAATCGAACCTTGATCGACAAATCGATCCATGCTGGTCACGCGCGTCCCTTTCTTTAGCCATTTTTACACCTATCGGATCATGGAAATTGAGGCAAACAACAGGCTACTACCTTGAAGAGCGTGGCTACCGACCTCAAATCAGATGAATTAAATTGACAACCAAACAATGAAACTGAAGTGTTCTCCACGTTAACAATGTAGCTCTTACGCCCGCAATGAATTGCTACGTTCTTTTTGCATTTTTGATGTCGATCCTTGCATGATGCAACACGGTCGATCGGCTATGAGGACCGCTTAAGTTGCAGCATACTTCATGCTGATGGTCGTCCATTGTTGCCCATTTCTCAGTATTTCAACTTGGGAACACTGAAAACAAGAAGAACTCTTCAGACCCGGCAACATTCTGTACTTACGAGCGTTGATCTAGAGAAAAATCATCAATGCCTCAAGAAAAGCATGGGGGCATTACGGAATACCTGGCGGTGAACACAAAGCTGGGGTGGGTTACAATGTGAAAATTTTGGTATGAACGCATTTTATAGTGCCAAAGAAATTTGAAGATCAGTGATTTAGTCAAGGTTTTAGGACAGACAAAATGACATTTTTGCCTTACTTTTGCAGGAACATTGGCTCTTAGTAAAGCAAAAGTGAGGGTTGACTTCTTTGCGATTTACGCTATGCTCTTTTGAGATCACCGACGTAATTCCAGATTTTTGACAGCAACAATAAATGGTGCTCTGTGTATCAGGCGGCCATCCGTTTACAAAAACGCAGCTCACAAGTACCGGAGTTACCATATTGAATTTAATTGTAAAAGTTTTGGTGCCGGCTGATAACCCTATCTTGCCTTACCTCACATTGGTCTCCCAAGCAGCACGCTGTGCGGAGTCCCCAAGGCGTACTCGTGCCGGTAAATTGGGTTTGCCAAAATCTTACAGAGGAAAAACTTCGGGTGGCGCTACCGCTACTCTAGGTTTGCGGGTTCTGCAGTTAAACATTGGGTTTAGAAAAAACAAGGTGTCTACACTTCTCGTGTGACATCTGTTTCCAGTTGACTCGCATTCCTTATGGAAAGGTCTTGTCCTATCGCAGGCAGTAACAACGAACTTAACAAATTTCTCAAACGCTGGCCACGGGAAGTCGAAGTAGACGTTCAGCAAGCTGCATGCATTTACAGGTGGTAAAAATAGTTAATGAATGATCCTAAAGGTTTTGCTCTTGATAGGCTGTTTTAATAATAATAATGAGTATATTTTTCAACATTCGAGAGGCATGCGAAAGGCAAGGTCAAGTTTGCTCAGAGGTGGCGCAGTGGAAATAAAAAACAAAAACTTAGTCGTGGAGATTCAGTGTCTTTGCTCCCTTGAACATAACCTGCAATAAGATAGGCTAAATACGAGTTTTCAGGATTTAATGCAGATCCAGATAATCCATCCCCGAAACTTTCTGGGGCTGACTGCGAGTCAATAGATGTTTAAACGCATCAAACGTGCGCATCGCGGGCGCAAAATTTGGCTGGGAAGACACGGTGATGTTGCCAATTGGCCGGGTTCATCAAAAATCAGGAGGGTGATATGGTAAAGATGAAGATTAATATGGATGTAATAACGGGATTGGGAGGAGTCAAAATCACACTGGATATCATATGAGGTGGATGGAGAATAGTAAACAACAGCATTCAATAATCAAAGTAATGGTTAACATGAAACAGTGGGAAACCCTCAAGGTTGCATCAAAAAATTTACGGGACGAAAATATATGAAGAATTGTGATCAGAGACAATGTAACTCACAAAACTGGTCACTGGTCTTATGCGGCTGGGAGCGGATTGTGATGTGTGGCGGGAGGAAGACCACTACGTTTAAGATTTACAATCGATCCTCAAATATACTTGACATGAATGAACTGTGTGTCTTCCTTGTTTAATAATAGGAGATTATGGTGTTCTGTGGCGGTAGGGGTCGGGAGGTTCGGGGACTGCGCGGCATTTCAATAATGTTATTAACAGTTTGGCCAATCGTAATGGTTCATCTGAGATCAGGCACCCGGTCAGTCATTGACGCTGATTTGTTTTTCTCAGGATTACGCGGCCAGGTACAGCAGCGTCAGGTCCAGATAGCAGGGGTTGTTCTGGCGGCACCTGGAAAATGGGAAAGAATAAATGAAGTTAATTGAAATAATTTTCGGTGGAAAGCTCCCCGGAATCCTGTTTTGAAAACGTCAGCGTACGGTTCATCTAGGTGTAGAAGCTTTATGGCATAAATTAATTTGTGTATTTACATTTAAATGAACTCAAGACCATTGCTACCTACGGTAAAAGGTATGCATGTGGTAAACATGAATCAGCTCACCGTGAGTGTTAAGGTAAACTGAGGTTGTTTTTAGTGGGTCCATGCTGAGTCTCCTGAAAATCCGCTAAGTGGACCTTATGGAAGCAGTTAGGCATGCTCGTCAATCCAATGCGTCCATTCATTCTTAGAACAGCAGGTTTACTCTAAATACTACTGCAAAACTGTGGAACGTCGAGTTCCGGGAGTAAACATTTAAAGCCTTCATCAGCTGGCGAATGCAAGCCGATTTGCTTTGGGAGCTAACAACCGGCAGCATTTCGTCTCCATCTCACCACCGACAACCGCAATTGACGTTCTATCAACCGAATCTCGAAAATCTTGGGGTAAATAAGGTCTTATCTTGGCGACCTAAGACAGAAATCACAATTAACAATGACTTACTGCGCCGCTGAACACTTTTATTGTTACGAGTGCCGTTCAAAAGTCTTATTCCTTCTATGATTTTGCCACATTTTGTCTGTTCCGGCGTGGACAAAGTTCTTTGAGATCCCAAAGATTTTGCCTGGGAGGTCGTGGAAGCAAGTAGAAAATCAACGTTTTCCCTTGGGCGGTCCATGAAATGTTCCACGTTTTTTTATTCATTCTGCTCATGCTCTGGAGCATCTGGAACAAATTTTCAGAGTATCTGGCATACTTAGATTTACTGGTGGACAGATATTCTATTAGCTGGACAAGGTATCGAAAGTAGTTGCGCAGATTTACCCTTAACTTGATACTCTTACTTGCTCTGAAAGAAGGTAGAAAGTATCGGCTGGCACAGGCGAACTGAAAAATGCTGCACTAATGAGATTTATAGCTCGCTTTCTTGTCTGACCCTAAGGTTCCGAAAACTGCAGCGTTGATTATGGAACCTGCGATGCCATTATCTCCTTCAATGAGTTTTCTGTTCTTGAATCCTTGAGGAGACTACAAGGTGGATCCCGCAGTACTGGAACCCGAATAACTGCATACTCTGTTTCCATTGTCTAGAGTCGCGAGAATTAGGTCTACCTCCCACCTCCCGTTTTCCTCCCGTGGCTTCCATCGACTCCGCTAATGGTTAGTGTTTGAATTCCATAGCACCAACGAGCTGGAATTTCTATAAGGTGACAATCTATGGCTTACCTGTATGGCACATAGGTCGAAAATAATTATCCGGGAAAAAATCAGATTGGAGCTTCCCGTCTAGTAAACGAAGCTTGTGGTTTGGAAAGTGTTTAGATTTTTGCCACAGGAAGTGAGTTTTGCCAACTGGCACTTTTTTTCTTAAAACAGCTTAAGAATTATCATTTGGGTTGTGCGCTAGAAAAAACATCGGTTAGAAAGTTTGATCATACCCGCCACGCATTGCCAGCAATCCCAATAACAGCGCATGCGCAAACGGTAATTACAAACAGACATATTGCACGTAAGAAATGATAGTATGCGCAGATTAACACAACAAAATAAGTGACAAAACGGCGGATTTTGAAAAACAGCAACAGCTAATCACACCACGTCGACACTAGCAATTATGAAAGGCTACATCCCCTTAACAATCACTCGGCCTTAGACATGCTTCCGTAGATAACCGTACCCATCACCGGCAACGAAGGAATTTTAAGGGGATTACGGTTATCTATCTTTCTTACAATTACCGACAAAATTAATATTCTAGTTCTTGGACAATAGCAAAAATTGCATTGCGCATGACAATGGCGTGCGATGATAGTGAAAAATGCACTCCCGTTTGAACGGTGGGGGGCATATACAATAAGCAATGATACGCACGTCAAGTCACATATATATTGTAAGAGCACAATTGGTAACGAATTCCCACGCGGGGGATTTGAGTCCAGCGAGGAATTCTCGTCAGTACCGCTTAGCGTCATTGGTACACTTCTCAGAGCCCGTCGTATGCATGCAGCAGACCGGACTGGGTCGTTAACGCCATCAGAAAGTCCAATAAGTTGATGGGATTCCTGAAGTTTGGGAATGAACACGAAAAGGACGTGGCAGAATGGATAACGGTTGGCGAGAACAAAAGCAATGGATCAGGGAACAGAAAACTTAGGGGCAGTTTAGAGCAAAATGTGTAGTAATAATAATAATAATACTGTATATTTCTCGATTTGCGAGAGGCATGCACATGGCAAGATCAAATTTTTACAAGGATGATGCACAGGAAATGTAGATGATAGAAGTGGAATGGGATAAGATGGTGGGAGCAATAATGAGCATTTTAGAGGCTCACTGGAAGGTGAAATGAGATGCTGCAAAGCAATGGGCGAGTTACAAGTATGCTTGTG
>LUCM01011495.1:15912-36565 GCA_008360955.1 Fasciolopsis buskii
CCCGAACCCTTATCTTACTGACAATGGCGTGTGGGGTTTCCCCATCACAGGGTCAGGCCTGGGCTGATGGCATACATATCCTTTGCAGGTGGCCCATTCCTTAGCAGCCCGAGTGTGCTTTGGTAACTGGGGTTAACCTGATCCAGCAGAGACTTTTCCTTTTTCCTAAACAGGAATGGGTCGAGCCCATTATAGCGTACTTTCCATAGTTCCTCAGCCTGATCTTAATTTCCCGCGTTGTATGTTTTGTTTGCGACTGCTGGGTGTGGCCTGTTTTCCCAACGTCCGGAGATGCTGAAGCAAACTGATGCCGCACATTACGGGTTTTCCGCACGACTCAAAGGCAACACCGTGGGGAAGGGCAAGCACACGAAGGATGGTGGTCTATGCTGTAAACCACAGACCTGTGCGTAGGGCTCCGTCATTGTCAACGATTCGTCCTTGATTTCTTAATTGCAGTGCTGCTTGAAATTTAATAGTACGACTTGTTGTGCTGCACATAAGGACAATTCACGGTCGTCTGTGTGACGTGGCAGATTATTCTTTTTCATAACGAAATTGGACTGCGGTACTTAAGAGGAAAGTAGACCTTACCTGGTTCGGTTGAGAGGTTACGGGGAGCAAGATGAAGTAGGTCGGAAGGGTAAACGTGAACGTCCGAAGGTATTCTTCTCTGATGACAATGTTCACGAAGAGAGAAATCAGTTCGGCTACCCAGCATAAAGACAGGAATCCTCTCATGTTTTCCAGAGTAAATCAAGGGGCACGAGAAATCTATGGGGAAAGGAATCCGGAACGTGAGACAGGTCGATATAAGGAGCGGTTAATCGCTGTCTGTGTGCCATAGAATCCAGCCTCCTGCTGTCACCGGGACCCTTAATGTTGTTTAGTGTTGTTGGCTGAGATCCACATTTTGGAGACTACTCTGATAACGCTACAATCCTAGACCAAACTATCAACCACACTCGACTTCTGTGAGAGATAAGGACTCGTATATACGAATATGGTCTGAATGGCAGTGAGTCCCGGAGTTTCGTTTTTTAAGGGATGTTAGACTGCTTGGGGCCAATGAATCACAAGAGAACAGGTTTTAAAATAAAGAAAGCCCCGAACTAGGCGTTGAGCTACATAATGCAGAACTATGTGGTAGGATGTCAGGGTAGTACCCAGAAGTGTGCGCGGTAATGGGAAACGAAGACATTATCCATGTATTTGCACAACTGCCACTGTGCGAATGCGTTGGGACCTAGTGGATGGGCCAGGGGTGTTTCCCTGCTTGAAGTGTTGGACTATTCCACATTTACCCAGCGATCAGCGAGGGTATAACTCTTCGCGTATGGTCGTATTAGGCTAGATATTTACTAGGTTCTCTTAGTCGGCACCTTCAGATTGAGTTGCTTATGGAAAGCGGACAGGATGGGGTGAATGTATTTTGGAAATCGACTTCTGACTCAAAGGCACGCTCTTCCGAGATAGGGTGGTGGTTCAGCTGAATGACCTGGGTGACACTTGGGTAGGTATTTAAGGCAGCCTTAAAACTGGATCGGTTCTGTATGCACCGAATGCTAATGGCAAGTTTGTTCCAAAGTTTGGCATAAACAGCAAGAAAGAAATACGACCTTAAAGAGGATTTGTTGATTTCTGTATGAATCGTTAGAGACCTATGACGGAGAGGGTAGGGGCTAGCAGAGGACAATATAAGTGGGTAGGTGGAGAAGGAGCGCCTATTCACCGGGTTATGCAGAAAAGCCAGGTTAATTTTCAGTCGCCGTGGCCAGAATGGCTCAAGTGTGAGGGCTAGACGGCATTCCTTGTAATTCAGAGTCGTCGACCAACATATCACTTGCTTAGTGAAGTGTTTCTGAATACTTTCAATGGAGATCCTATCCGGCCTTGACATGCTGGAGTATATCAAAGTGCCATACTCAAGGGGTGGTTGAACGTGTGCTTTATAAATGCTACGGTCCCTTCACTGTCTTTAATTTTGCGAGAACCTCGCTATCTGGCATGCTACATGTGGACAGTATTGGTTCAAAATATACCAGCCGCGAAATGGGCTATCATTCCTGGCAGCCGAAAAAGTGTACTGAATTGCAAACCCTTCTGTCTTCGCAGCATCAGTTTCGGCTGGTCAACCCCTGTGCCTAGTTGGCGGGGTCTCCGCACCAGGTCAGGTCTTTAGACGTAGGTAACAAATAGCCTCCTCGGTCGGTCACCCACAAACTTGCCGGTGATTCTTCTAAATGTCCCTGTTTAGCCAGTCTCTTTGCAGTGCATGCGCTCCGATAGGCATTTTACAGTATGTAAGGCGCCGTCCGCTGGCAATAAACCATCCGATCCCTGGCTGGGAGAAAAGTTCAAGGTCAAACCGAGGAGGGCTTAATGAGTGATTTCGGAAGCGCCTTGGTGGGAACAGGAGAGATAATAAACAGGGCAAAACGTCGCAGGTAACTGAAAACACCAGCTCCACATCGGTGATGGATGCGCCACTCATTATAAATACGCCGTTTCAGTCCTCATGGCCTCGAAATCCATCTTTCAGATGTTTTGTGATGTCAGGGATTATGGAGGAGGCGAAAAACCTCGAGCGTCTGGGTTGTTGTTTCAACGAGTTAAATGTAGATGGCCAATAAATTCAACGTCCAACGATCGAGGTGTTAAGACTACGTTGAGGGTTGAGTGCTGGCAAGGAACGATCCTCTTGGGTAATGGAATATGCTGACGAGGTGGCCGATTTCGTGGTAGCTTCGGAATATTTCTAGGCAAAAGCCCCACTCCTATAAATACCTATATTAGATATCGTCTTGAGAAAAACTTGGTGCCAATGGAAAACCACGAAAGCATTTTTATTAATTTATTTTTTATCTCATTTATTTAGGAAATAACAACGCGTAACATGTTTCAGGAAGCGGGCCGCAGTCACCAAAACGGTGCCAAATGAGATGTCGGCCTGCGGTAGGAAGAAACAGACCCGCGACTGTCACGCCCAAGCGCCAAGATATTGTCCATATGGATATCGCCAGATATTGGGGATCACCCGAGGATTTCCCTACAGACAAAAACGGCAGGACCGAGCGATCCCGATTGTGAATGTCTGCAGGCAACTATCCGCCAATGTGGAAGGTGTGCACACAAAAATGCAGGGTCTTTAGTTTCCCAGCCCGCTTCCGAAAACCGTAGCATCACCCATTCATTCTCCGAATTCCGAGAGAACCAAACATTAATAATAATAATAATGCTGTATATTCCTCGATTTGCGAGAGGCATGCGCATGGCAAGATCAAATTTTTACAAGGATGATGCACAGGAAATGTAGATTATAGAAGTGAAATGGGATAAGATGGTGGGAGCAATAATGAGTTATTTTAGAGGCTCACTGGAAGGTTAAATGCGATGCTGCAAAACAAAAGGGGAATCACAAGTATGCCAGTGAAAAGCAAAAAAGTATAAAACTCAATTTTTAAGACCGAGAATCAGTTTACTAAGACTGTTTGCAAGTAGCGGACAACGAGACATTTCGTGTTTAAGTGCACTAAATGTGCTCATTGATGGCACACAACATGGACGGAGCCCGGCGGTGGATATTGATATATGGCTAGAGACACCAAACGTCGGAGGCGTTACGTAATGGACGGAAACGTTAAGCTGAAGGGACGACAAGCAGTGGTAATGCGGTGAATGGATGGAAGTGGTGAAAAACAGGCGGAACGTCAGGCAAATTGGATGAGACACGTAGCTGACAACAAATGGCCAAAACATGCTGCTAAGCATTACATTAAACGGACAACGGTAGAAAAAATGGCCGAATATCGGAAGCACAGCTTGCTGTGCAGATGAAGATGATGAGAAGAGATAGAAGTTTTATAATGTTACGTCTGATACGTGGCGTGCGTTTTGGGTAATCTTGTTTTTTAAATTACAGCTGGCTACAACGGTGGTGGTGGATTTTAAAAAAGAAGGAGGGGAACCGGATTCAAATGAGGCAATGTCTAGTGGAATCTCGTAAAGAACAGTTGCCAGAAGCTGCAGCATATCACCAAATTTTGCAGACCAGAATAAAGACTCATGGGAAACAATGCTCCTCAGGCATTTTGATGAACAATTTTTAGGGCCATGGTAAAGGGCAGCCCATTTTAAGGGTCAGTGAAGAAACCTTCCACCCTGAGTCCGATTTATATGGTTCTGGCGAAACAATTTTAGGATGAAGACAGAGTAAGCCATTAAAAAATGGTCGTTTGCCACAACAGTGCTAGGGATGGGGTTGACCGAATGCTGGCCACCCAACCTTGAAAACAAGCATGTGTAATTCGCAGCACATCTGCGCCCGCGCACCACTGCAGCCATGCTGCTCGTCCGATGTTCGCCGGCCAAAGCGGTGTGTCTGACCGCTCTGCGCACTACTGTGATAAGGCTGATGTGGCTAGGAGTTGAAGCAGGCAATGCGACTAGGGTGTAAGTAGGGTAGGGAAGGCATCATTCTTCTAGGTGAGGATGACACCAGGGGAGCCAAAACCTGGCTAGCCTGAGTATGTGGTAACTGTTTACATCCAAGCAGGACTGAACGGCCCGAAAAGGAGAAAGGATGAGCTGCGGTTTTCATGTGTCCTTCAGATGCTCAACCTAGTTTCACAAACTCGATCCTCAGGTCAGCATGGGTGACATAGACGAATGAGAAAGGATACAGTAAATACTCTACGCACTTCGTTTTTGAATGCAATAGATGAAGGTGATAGAATGCGCAACTGGTTTGGGAAGCTTGTTCCATAATGACGAGTTTTAAATAATAAAGCATTTGGCTCTAACGGATGCCTTTGGTACTGAAATATTAATAATGGACTGCGCATTTTGGATGGGTTATGGGAGTAGGCTTACAATACGAGTTGTGGAGGCGCAGCTGTCTCCTGTAATAATATTGTTAAGCAGCCCCAGGTTTGCTTTTGTGCCTCGGAGCCACAAGAGATCCAATTTCAGCTACTCACCGCGTTTCACGTAATTTGGGCCTGCAGAGCATCCGATCATGTCTCTGGTAAATGCACGCTGGACGTTTTCAATTGACGGCCTGCTGCAGACTAGAGAGCAATACTCCAGAAGGTGTCCAATGCGGGTTCTAAAAGAGTGCGGCTTTCTTTCAACTACAGAGTTCTGGGGACCGGCCGCACCAATTTATTTGCTTTTGCAACTGGTACGAGATCATGTTCTGAAAAGTGTGAGATTCAAGAATAATTTAGGCCTAGGTGGTGAACTTGACAGTTAGCGGAGATATTTTTGTTGTCAAGTATGAGTGGGCTTACGGATGTAACGAATTTGTACTCTAGGATGCCGCTTTTTAGCGGAGAATTCCATTATCTAGTAGTTTTCTGAGGAAGCAAGTGACGCTCTCTTGCAAAATGGTACTTATGGTGAACTCCAAGGCTTTAGGGCGAAAGGTACAGACAATTTAGATATCGTCAGCGAAGAGAAAAGGAACTCCGTTCCGAATTACACCGAAGGCACCATTGGCCTACAGCAAGAAGAACACGAGGCCCCGAACGCCACCTTGGATTACACCGCTAACCACTAATCCAGGTTCAGATATGAAGCCATTCACTTGAAATGCCTGATTTCTAAACGACAGATATGATGAAAATCACGGCGGAAGTAGATCAACAATACACTAGAAAGGAATTTTATTTAGCAACCTACGGTGGGACACTTCATCGAAAGCTTTCGTCATATGTAAGTAGATTACTATAATTGACCTTCCAGTGCTCAGAGTCTTACGGATAGCGTTCAGGCAGTCACTCATCCAAGTAGCGCAGGATTTCTTACGACGAAAGACATGCTATCCAATGTTAACAGGTTAATGTTTCAGAAGGCAGGCCATAAGACCTTCCTTAATTGAACTTTCTATAATTCTGGGGACTAAAGGGGTGTGGTTCATTGGGAGGCAATTCTTAGGGTTACAGCGTTCACCCTTTATGTGAACGTGGATAATCACGGATGTTTTCAATATGACGGAATTTATGGCATTGAATGGACAAGTTGAGGAAGCTTGCCGACAGAATTGAGATATCGCTCCCACCAAGTGAGAAGGCAGCTAGAGATAATGAATCAGGTTCAGAGTGGTAGCCAAATTTGCTTTTTACCAACAGCTGAGCCACGTCCATAGGAGGAAATACGGCTGATGAGTACGAATCTGTAGTCAAGCGATATTTGCATGGGGTAGAAGGCTTGTTATCGTTTACCGGAACAGATGCAAAGAATTCACCAAATATTCTGCAATCTCCTGTGGGTTTTTACATAGATGTCGTTTTGAATGAAACACGAGACTGTAGTAGCTGAGGGCCCAGAGGTAGTTCTGCGTTTAAGCAGTTTTTCCAGTGTTGCGTTTGGGCTCTGCTGGTCTGAAGCACGCAGCTCTTACTGTTTGCTTCTGTGGCCCAGTACTGATTCTAGAGTTTTATTTAGTCGATTCAGTTGCGGAAGAAACGAGACATCTCTTGTCTTGGAAAAGGTTCCCAGGGGTTTTGCGAGCCTACAGCCTATTTGGCTAGAGTAGTTTCTTTTGGGAAGCATATTCAGAGTGTGGAACGGAGCAGTGGCATCAACGCAGTTGTGCCGGTTGGAGACTAACTGATCAACGGACGCTTGCGCCTCTGGAGCTAGAAAAAATGAAACTCAACCGGAGGTACCAACTGAAATATTTAAACGACTCTAGCCAGCTTTTAAATATGGCCTTGGGTCAGGCCAGGGATGCTTATTCAGGGGAAGCAAATTAAAAATCAGCTAACAGGCAGATTATCATATTCAGGTAAAATGGGCCCTGTGGACGTTTAAACATGTATTGAGCCTATCATAAGTATTAAGTCAAGAACATTCCATTTCCCTGTTATGTTGCACTTTTCTTACAATTCACCAAATGATACTCAAATTATTCAGCTCACCCCTCTCTGTTTCACATCTCTATAACTAGGATGACAAGCAAACCGTTTTCTTCTTAAAATTACTGTTTCTTTTCATCACTCTGCGCGTGAATTCAAAATAGCCGTCAGCGATTTCTGGTTCAGTTACTCAAGTATATTTATGAATATATATTCCTTTGCTTAGTTATGCATATTTATGTTTCTTTTTTGTAGTTTCTTTTTACTCAGCAGCTGACAACCCCGTGGCCTCAGATATTCACCTGGCCAGGCATTAGCTGGACCATCATTGAACTGCGCCAATAATCACTATTAATCTGCTTTCCTCCAAGGCAAGATGCAGACGCTTTTCAAGCAGATTGGGACAAACCACGATGATACTTTCTCCGTAGAAAAGCTACAACGGCTCTACCACACGCCGACCCAACTTGGAGATTTCGCTTCATAAGTGTTGTCAATGTCTTTCCATTTCCTCCGGTTCCAGGCTTTCCGGCTGACCCGACTCATCCTCCATTCACTGTTTCATACTTCGCAGTCTCCACGCACTCATTCGTTGCCATCATCCAACTGCATACCGTATTATTTTCAACTCTCGGTAATCCACAGCGCCACAGACCCCTTTAAATTCCTACTTGCCATGT
This sequence comes from Fasciolopsis buskii, assembly GCA_008360955.1. Lineage (NCBI taxonomy): Eukaryota > Metazoa > Platyhelminthes > Trematoda > Plagiorchiida > Fasciolidae > Fasciolopsis > Fasciolopsis buskii. The sequence continues at coordinate 23,453 of LUCM01011495.1, forward strand.
GTTCTGGGTCTACTTGACTTTTGGCTGTTACACACCTAATGACCGATAAGTTATTCCTACACTCCTGCTTCGACAATTATGCGGACGATCTCTTACTGTTTCTGTTAGCATTTATACGTGAATGCCGTGTTGGGCTGCCGAAAGTTGCCTCTGAAATCTGAAATGTAATAAAAACAACGAGTACACTACTATTAACCACAGTTCCACCTTAGCCGTCAATTGTTACCCATGCCCCGTTGCATGTTCAGTGGCTTTCATGGATCGACGTGGTAAGCGGAATAAGCGCCTTCCCCCGTGAGATGACGATAGGCAGCGTGGTGCATTCTATACTGACATAACAGCAAAACCACGTTTCTTTACTCCAGAAAAAAATGAGTCTGTAGAAGAACCGTAAGTCCAAAGAACATAAAGCCTGGATCAGCTAATATTTTGAAGTGAACTCCATCGAACTTTTCTAATTTTCACCTAATCTTTCATTTAATTTGCGCTCATCGAAGTAGTAAACGGACTCACATCCGACGCACTGATCGACTTGCATTATGTTCACCGTTTTACGCGTAAAACCAAAAATGACGACCGAAATAGTACGTAAGGCTCTGCATCTGGTCAGATGTATCGTCTTATTTTGCCTAGCTCGATGCATATATGCCCATAGTCGTCCATAAGGCCTACCTGGGACAGTATATCTCGTGAAAGCCTAGTCAAGTCTGCCCATATGTACCACATTGGTTAGCCCTTCTGCTAAGTGGGTTTTCCGATCCCGCAGTTTATTCATCTGAGGGTTTCCGTTTAAATGAGTAATGCCATCCTTTACAGTGCACACTATCTTAGACGATAATTTCCTGTATGCTGTAAGTTACAAAACTTGACCATTTGTGTTGCGTGCTGAGTTGCCATTACCAACCAATTCGATTCATGCCTTAGTAGAAAGCCTTTTGACTTTTGTCCTTGGTCGGCGGTGACCCAGCAGATAAGGTCGTGTTATTCAAACTTGAGAGCCGCTGCTTCGAATCCTCCCACCGCCTACCAACTTTCCCACTCGGCAGCTCTCTGTTGGTACCGGCTCTAAAATGGTGTACATTCTTATTTCTTTAATGAGGAAAGGAAAAAATAAAAATTTCCGTTTACAGGCCTTCCATCAGTTGCCGCTTTAAACTTTGATTTCTGCTCATCGGCTGTCTCCATCAAAGGCAATCCGGGCAACTGAACAATGCGGTCATTGTCTCATAGTTCCTCCCCGGTTCTACCGAAATCAAGCTCTCTGAATGTTGCCAAAGAGCTGCTCGTGCACTGTCCCTTAGAATATCCTGAACAATGGAGCACAGTATAAAACATTCAAGTAGCCACCCTCAGAATCCATGAGTGTAGCCAAGCTCCGTCAATTTCGTAACGGACCCCAGCCCATAATGTTTAAGCTGGGAAACTGCAGAGCTCGGTTAAATTAAAGCCTTTTCAAAAACTTCCAGGGCTTTGCAAACCAGCTCTGGGAGGCAGAACAGTAAGCGGAACAGTGAATCGCCAAATTATGCAAACCGAGTTCATTACTATATATCATACATATCTACAATTCAAATTTGACTATCCAAAAACAAGCACACAGAGTGAATTAAACTACGGCCGCCGATGTGCACATTCACGACCGTGAAAACTACACATTATTCATGCGTCCATCTAGTATTTTTTGGCATTCATGCTCACAGACTCCAAATATTTTTCACTCCGGATTATCAGCATCCTTATTTATTTTCAGTTATTCCGCGTTTCTCCGTATCCCAAACCTAAATTTTTGGTCCTCAACACTTTTCCATCGTATTTTGTACTTTACTAGTTTTGGTCCTATCTTTAGTGCTTCTACTCGTGATCTCTCTTTCTTGAATTAACTTGTCATTCTTCGATGTGTACGGCCGTTGGAATCGTCTTGTAAATCATCCCAACCATCTTGAGTGCCATGAGAACAGCCTCCTCATTCAGTTGAACTGTGATGTATCATTTGCGCCTTTCATTCAGTCTTCTATTAAGCCAGCTCCGCAAGTAACTCCCGACGTAAATATTCCCAGCCAAACCTGGCATTTTGCTCCATGCATCAAGCCTCATATTTTATGTCTCACGTTACTCCGCGTTGCTAGACCTAAATGAACTGTGCTGCTGCATTTGCTGGCATTTTGCTTTGATACAATTCTCCTAACTTTTTTGAGTGGCCGATGGTCTTTGCGCAGAATCACGCATAGTGAAGCTACGTTGTCTATCCCCATTCACGCTTGTTACAAACTTGTTTATTCCTGCCAGTGTTTGGCACTGATCTTCATATACGCCTTGTTGTCACATGCTTCGTAATGTACGTAGTACATAGGAAGGTATGTGCAGTTTGAAGGACAATGTTGATATAGTTAGCACAAAGAAATGCACATCTGAAGGTAACTGCGTGTACCCACGCGCACTGTGCAGGCGACCCTACTTAGTTGGCACCAAAAATCTACCAGTGATTGGACTGCGGTGTCCACCTCAGAAAGGTGTCCATGGAGTTCAGCTCTTTAAAGTAAACATTGTTAGGTAAAATCTGACAACGGAGGCAGAGCGCATATTGATGATAACAATTTTCAGTTTCGCAAAAAATAATCATGCCTTCTAAAATAAAGAACGTTTTGTTTCGGAATCAACATGTCGCCTACTGAAATTTTTATTTTCATAATAAAACAAAGTAACCCTTACAGCTGTTTTCTAAGTTAAACAGCCATTTGGCCCAATCCTTAATGAAAGATTTCAGCTATCCCTGTTTGGATATAAAAGGAACGCATCGAAAAATGTTTAATAAAATACACGCCTGACACTGCCCCAGTTGTACTTGGTCCTCCACCGGCTGCTCGAGAGATTTCTTTCCTTCCACTAATGCACCCAGCCAAGATCTACGAGACAACATTACTTATAACATCCCACATATGAATCTCATAATCTTATAAAAACAGGCAGCTGCTACCCGGTTAGGCCGCCCTAGTGTGTAGAAACAAGGAGTACCAGTGTTTGGCCTTTCATGCCTTAATTACTCGTTCAACGTATTGCTGACCATATCAGGCATTCCGCTGTGCTATGCCTGTAAGTTTCTCTTACCGTTGAGTTTTGGGATATTTTCTATCAACATTACTGATTCTCTCATACCCAGGTTGTGCTGTTCTTTATTAATCACGGGCCATGGCACGCAAAATGTTCCATTGTAGTCGCTCTTGAGTCATCCAAGGGTCTGCTCAAGAGCTCGGCAACGGACGCTAGGGAGGACTCAGTAACGAATCAAACTTCCCACAAAGCCATGTTTTGCTGTCTTTGCTTTTTAGCACAACAGGACCCAGCGTGACTATCTACTGCCACCTTATCTATCATGCTTTCCCTACAAGCAAGCGTTTCCGTTTTTCCTCTATGCCTGTTACTGGCCTTGCCGCAAGTCATAACTCTGCGTGCGTCTGGCAGTGTCTGAGAAAGCACTTGTTATTGCTACTGCTGCTACCAGCATCAGACCAAACCAAGGTGAATGGTCAGGACAATAAAAACGCAAAATTGACTTCAATTTGGGAAACGTCAAGTAAGTGCTTCCTGGATAGAAAAGATTGGAATCCCGCAAATCTGTGTAGTGTTCCATCCCCTCAAATAGAAGTCCTCATTTGATCAACGATATCCCCATGGTGCATACATTTTTATAACACCCTAATCAGCAAACAATTTCGCAATGAAGAGCCAGTTGGTGAAATAAAGCATACAAACCTACTTCCGGAGTTCACGTCAATTGTTGCTGGATGTATAAACTTTCCCATCAATCAAAATAAAAAGGTGTTTTCAACAGCAGCGCGTTTCACTTCTTGAACCGACCAATGTTAAGCCCAATAATCAGATGGTGCCGCACTGCTGCGACTCAGGCTTTTACACCGCAACAAGCTAATGGTTAACTGCCTTAACATTGTTGATCCTGGTCGACAGCCTTGGTGAGCCTCAGCTTGGTATGGTATTTCCGTTTTTACAGGCCATGCAACCCCTAAAGTATTACTCTACTAGTGCAAGTTCAAATATGATACCACCAATGAGTTCCAAACGAACCGAAAGGTGGACATGCAAAGTTGTGGCAACATTTGACTCAATAAAACAAATAGTTGAATTCACTGAAGCCAGATCTGCCCTTCTTTGTGTCTGGTATCATTATTTGTGGAATATTGACTGCAGATTGCAGCCAATCTCACTATCGCAGGCAGAAAAATAAATACATGCCAACGGCCGCCACACGTTTCTTAATGAGAACCAACCACCAGTGCTGAGAACCACGCGCCTCTTTTGTAAGGTAGCATTGGCTTTTGCCTCAAATATTAGTGATCGCGGATTTGCGGTGTGCTTATGCCTCTACGTAGGCGAACCTTATAGTCCAGCAATAGAATAGTGGATTCTACTATGAGCATATATTGCTCTGTATTGGCTGCAGCGATAGCTATGAAAATAGTTAGGAGTTCAGCAGATTCAGGTCCGCATAAGCCGACTTGCAAGTGTTCCGCCTGAGAATGGGGGCGGTTTGCGATGGGGTCCTAAGATCAGCGAACAATGAAACGGGTTTTGACTGGCAGAAGTGCCACTTGGGCTGGCAATGATGTCGTACTCCTAGAAAGGATCCACTAAACCTACAAGAGTTGACCTATCTTCCCATGAGCGCATGTGTCAATTTCCGTCTTTGTGATTCTATCAAGTTTTTCCTTCGCCAACAGGTGGATTACGCAACGGTGGTTAGGAGATAACTGCATTCCTAGGAAGGACAAAGGATGCCTATGGAAACGTAATCAACATCCTATTATCGTTTCAAGCCGGCACAATGGAGCGATCATGTGCTGTTTTATCCTTGACCATTAGCGCCAGAATCAATTGCAGGTCCACTCGCAAACGTCTGCCTGCGTTTCACAAGAAGAGAAACTCTCATCAATCAATTGCGCTGTGGCGCATACGTCAGATTCATTTTAACTCTACTGTAAGTTAAATAATGTTTGTTGCCAAGATAAGGAGTCACTAAACCCCGGATGAAGCAGCTTTTTGCTGCAGGATATATGCCAAAGGAAACGGCCTGGGCAAATTCCGCATGAATGAACAAGGCACTTCCAAGAATGTTACCCTAATTTCTATATAGGAATTTCATTTATCACCAAACACTACAATACCTACAACTTTTGGCTGACTAAGCACAGCACATATACCAGACAGATCATTTGCTACGATATAAGTGACGCCAGAACCAACTTCAACTGCGAAACTGCAAAAGAAAATCGTAACGCAAGAACTCATACAGCCAATGTTTGTCACATCGCTCATAAAGGCCGGAGACGATGAACATGTTCCAGTCTGAGGAAACTGAACTTGCTGGAAAATGTCGGAGGCATTTTAGCGTTTGATGAAACGTCAGTGGCCCATAACTGAATGTCAAATACAACAATTTAGCCAGCGGAAATCGGGAGGAAAAGAAAGAACTTTGGCACGCTTTCAGCCGGATAGCTTTTGACACACACTCGCTATGACTGAAACAACAGAAGATAAAATTAAATGGGCCATCAGTTCAAAAGAAACCAGCAGTGAGGCAGATACTAAGGAACATTGCAGTGCGATGAAATTAGCTAATTCCTGTGACAGCTTTGCAATTTCATTTATCACACCCCTAAGGATATCATTTAGGGGCCGTGCCAAGTGAGCGCGGAGGAGCAGAACGACGATGCCAGCCAAGCGTCTCGTTAAATCGGCAAAGTGCCTGGATAGAAGGGGGTACCAAAAGCCAATGGGTTCTTGAACTTCCTCTCAAAGCTGTAGGAAACCTTGAGGTTTGTTGTGTAACCCGACATTCAACACACGTTTCCCCAAACTTTCTGGCCTACACTGAGGATCACGCAATGCTCGTTTAAGCACTGGTATACTTGACTTGGGTGGGCGGCATGATCCTCATCGTATTTATTAATGACTTAAATGCCTTTTTAAATGCCAGGACAAAATCCAAACCCCTATCATGTGACCGATGAATCGTCGAAAGGAATGCGTAATATTACGTAAGCCAACTAGCCAGCGTAAGAACATTCTGGCGAACATTTGCTGCTACAGATGTTAAGGTACACTGTTTCGTGCTAAAGGTATCTGACACCATCGTCTCACCGGATTTTACTTTGAGAACACTGGGGTGCAACTGATTTTAGCCGCAGTGTCTTGGTTACATGAATCGGGATGCCCGCATGGAACAGGCCTACTGTTGGGAGCATTGTTGTACCCACGGGGTCCCCAGATGACCGACTTTGGAAGCATATGTAGTGGAGAAGGCCCATGCGCCACTGGGTGCCAGAATATTGCGCAGTTCCAGCATTGGCCAAATTCCGCTTGCTTAATTTTGACCAGACTGAGCTGGGTCGACGCGCTTCATCCTGAGGGGCAATGTGATGGACGACGCTGCTCGCCGCGGCGAGTGACTTAAAAACCTGCAAAAATAAGTAAATTACCTTACCAAGAAATCGCTGGCTGATAGACTTACAAAGAACCAGACGTACTCATTGAAAGTTGATCAGGGTTATTGGCAAATGTTTTCACAAAACAAACGACAAGTCATGCTTGACTGTCTTTTACCGAAAGATCAAATTGGGCGGGAAATCGATGTCGAATAAGACACTTTGTAAACCTGCGACCGAATAACCCGTGGAAAAGCCTGATGGAAACAAAAATCTGGGATTTCTGAAAGCCGCCTCAAATAGTGCATCATCGCACCGATTACCGAGAACAACCACAAATGTGGTACCTGTGCAAACGCTAACACCTTTATGGAAACGATTTCAATTCAGCACCTTGTCAACTAGGCAGAACATGTCGGTTCTGCAGTCCGCAATAAATAACAGACTAACATCCTGAGAGTTGCAGTTCTCCGCCCCTTATCTGCTAGACTGGCGTCATGGAGAAGGGTGAAACATAACAGAACTTTGTGCAAGAAGCTCTGAGAATATCGACATATTACTCAAGTAGGCTGGGATGGAATCTGAATCCTGATGCGGCTTCTACTAGAAAACATGTTGTTTCAGGACATCCGGCTTCATAATGGTGTTCGCTGCCGAGCCGAGGGCAGCTCTACTGAATCCACCCCCAAACCAAATTGTAGACGGTCGCAGTTCTTGCAGCAAACGTCCTGTCAGTCCTCACTTGGGGGTCCGATTAACTTTTCCTTCTCGACGGTGGCTTAGGGATATGTAAGTGCGTAGATAGTATTCATGTTTCCATTAGTCAGCCTAATTGACCCTCCCAATGACAATAATTCCAGCAATCTAGCTGTCACAAGACGCTTTTTTGACTCCGTAACTAAGGAAGCTTGCAAACGTATGCGAATGTGAAGAACGCCGTTGTATTTAATGTACCGGACTGCCTCCCACTGCCAATGGTCCAATTTACTATTCTCAATGCTTGCAGCATGGCCCACCACTCCTCTCTGTATTCTAGGTTCCGGAAAAAATCCCTCAAGAATAACTGTCTAATTTTATTTCTATTTCGTGCTGAACTTTCTGCTAAGGCGTTTATAGCAAACAAGGCGAACATTGCTAACAATACGCCTTACAAAAATATCAAGATCTTCACGGATAAAACACCGTTCCGGAGAGATATATTACGATCACTAAAGTGCACCACAGCTTCTCAAGATGGTAAGACTTCTGTTGCATGGGGCGCTTCCCCTCTGACCAGTGCGCTGCCAGTTCAGGTTACTCCTAACGGGCCAAATCCGGAGACTACTGCCAAGGTTTCAGCTAAAATACCTTCTCCCTGTGACAGCCTCCATCGCCCCACATCTCCAGCAATCCCGTGCGCGGTGACCACTACCGGGACCAAAATACAAAACCCATCAAAAACTACACCTTCAAGCCATTTGCATAACCAACATCTCCCGTACTTACGCCGCTCAATTTGTTGTCCAATCTCTTCACCCCACAAATCTGTTACTAGTCTGTCTGAGAATAAATCTAATGATGGCAGTGGCACCCCACCTTCGCGTACACCTGCTGTAAATGTGCTGATTCCTCGAAATCGTCTCCTCTGGTCGCAACCAATACGCCGCAAACCTGCCCATATTATTCTGCCAAATCTGGTACCTCAAGATAAAAGCACTGACGGTGTGACCAAGCAGATGACTGCCGTCTCATCGATGTCTTCTCGGGCTAATATCAACCGCTTGGCATATACCCCATCCCAGATACGCCCTGTAGCACTTCCTTGTCCTTCCATCAAACAACAGCATGGCACCCAGCCAAAATCAGTTGAATTCCACAGGAAGCGCATACCAGTGACCTATTCAACTAACCACAAAACCCCGCACTTCATTAGCCATCCTGCTGATTCAGTAGTTCAACCTGTCTATACACCTTGACTGTCTGGCGCTCTCGACACACTCAACTAGAGCAAGCCATCCCGGCGTGAACTCTGCCAAAGAGGAAGGTCCGCAAACTCACGATGAACTAGAGCAAGCCATCCCGGCGTGAACTCTGCCAAAGAGGAAGGTCCGCAAACTCACGAAGGCCTACTAACCAATTCTGTGCGACCGAAGACTTGGCACCCCGACACCGACGAGATGAGGTAGCTTATTTCAGGAGCCTTTTCGTTATTAAGCTGCTAGTAATGCCTGCCCAGTCACCAAAACCCGCTGGAATTGGAAACCGTGCAAATAAGAGCCGCCAAAATCAATGAAAAGGTATAGGATTCCCGGTTTCAACGTATAATCGAAGTTTATCTTGGTTGGGTGAAACGTGTGAGGCGGCGCAGACGAGTAACAGCTGGGGGTCCTGTAGTTATGAGTTCATACTGACTTGGGACGATGAGCCGATGCCAAATTACCCGCGGTTAAGCGAAACTCGGCCTACTGAGCGGCATTTTGGATGGAGGTTCGGCGTACGACGGTGTGACTTGATTTACAACAACTCGCGGGCAGTCATATTTAAGGACTTCTGACGAGTATGTTTTTGTACCAAGGCTAGACTGACAGGTCAGAATGCTAGAGAAGGTCTATACCAATTATCGGGCAGTGGATATCATCAACGATGAGTACCCAAAGAAATCTACGAGTAAAACCTAGATTGACGGCAAGAGGTTGGTGGCTTTGACGTCATTGCTTCGGGAGTGCTCTCGTTACTCGGTTAACGGGAATTAAACCAATTTCCGCACGTGAATCCATATGAACTGTAGGTTTGTCATTAATCATTTGATGTTCACAAGGCGGCAGTCCACAACTAGCCCCGTTTCGTTTGTCGCTGCTACGAAGGGGAACCTATTTCCCCCTCCCTTACTAAGAAATACACTCCCTGGGTTACAGTTTTGACAGGGTTGCTTCAGTGAGATTCCACGACAGCTGTCTCGACGTTGGCTGAACCGATCTCGTGGCCAATCTCTGTCGACTTTTATCCGTTTTAGAGATGCCCCAGTTCTTGCCAGGATAAGTTAAATCGTCCTATGCCGGTGAATGTGAGGTTGTGGATGATGAAAAGATGCTCCATGTTGATGTAAGTGTGATGTAGCACGACCATATGTCATCGATGATTAATGCGGTCTCCTCGACCTTCTATCTATGGGTAGCACTGAGCAAAGATGATAGTGTGGTGGGAATCGTAGGAGCTACGCTCCTCTCAACATCTGATAGTTACCGATTGAAGCACCGTTGAGACATCGCATCTGATGGAGAAGATTCGAGGGTTTCTTATTCCAGGCAGGACCCTTGACACTAACTGCCGAATGCGCGGACATTCATTAGGGACAGTCCGAGCTCTAGCAGTTTCGTTCAGCGCTTCATACCTATGCGAAAATACTAAAACTTATCTACTCTGAAAGATTACTTCTGAGAGAAGACAGCCAGCGAGTCATCTAAAACGACTTACGCCATTCCTTATCCAGTAAATTTCCAACTACGGTTCAACAAAATTAAATCAAGTTTGAGGACCGGACCGTGGTAAGGATGGCAAGTTTGGAGACAGGCCCTTAATTTTAGGTTTTTCGGCCTATTTTGCCCTGCAAACGAAGTAAATTATGTTTAATTTTTTTAAAATTGCTCCAATGATACGCGCTTCACAGTCTGCGGCACAGAGATGCGGACAATGTAAATCCAGTCCAAAAAATAGTCATCAGAAAGGCAACGGTAAAATTTACTAGTGAAAAAGAAGGCGCAAGGGGTATCGGCAAAAAACAAAGACTAGCAAGAGTGGTCAACCACTTCGGGTTCACCAGTTTACAAAAGCGATTATCTCAGTGCCGTCTTTGTATCACGTTTGCACCTTCTTAGCCTTGAAGAACACTTGTGTAATGTTCACATTCGGCGCAAAGTTACTGGCACGATGACAACCCAGTCAATCGATCGCATAATGAAAGGACAGTCGGGAGTTCAAAATGCTTGGCATAATTTTCGAGGGCGTGCGAGCAAAACTTGCGACAGTAACGTGAATATGTTGATGGTGTTCGCCAGTCAACGTTCGGTCGGGCAAGCGGTTCGGAGGAGCAATGCCCACGTCCGCCAAACACCGAAGGTGCGGGAGATTCTAGTTATACCTAATGTGGTTGGTCAATTGCAAGGAAATTAATCAGTCCATAGATGTCAGGACCGCTTCATGCTAGAAGGCGAACGTGTCATGCTGCATGTGCGATCACTATAGGGACAACCGAGGTGGCAAAGTGGACGTGTCTCACTGGAAATTACAAACTACCGTAAACTCAGCACACTTCTGGCAGTAAGACAAACGAAATCATTTGGACTTCCGGAAGAGGTGAAGTGACGTGTCAGCGGGGGCATGGCTGGGATGTCATCACTCGGGCTTTGGTCCGGTGAGTGTCAGCGCGTGGTTTGAAATTTTGCTGAATTCGTTTTCTTAGCTTAAACCAGTTTTCCCGCTCTTCCTGAAGGATTATAGCCCGGGAATTATTATGGCGTTGTTCAGGAGTGTGGTTTACTGAGCCACGTCTCGGTGATGAAAATTAAAATTCAAAGTTCGACGAGAGTGTAGAGAAGAACTGATTGATATTGTAAGTTTTTCGTTAACATGGAGCGCTGCATTCGAACAATAGTAGCGAAGATTTTCTTGAAGAGCCCTTTTCCGCTGATGGGTGTCATTGGTGATTGAGCCGGTTTTTTGTTTGTTGACCGTCTTGGGAGAGTCAACTTTCTTAATTTCAACCAATTTTTGTTTTCATTAGGGCCTCCTTATGCTTGGAGGAGTGTTGATCATCTTGAAGGGGAATTTGACGGCCCAGGGCAACATGGACTGGAAGCGGCGGTAGAATGACCTGTCTGGGGAAATTGGCATTGCTTCGTGGTGGGTAGTTCCACTCGTGGGCCGGGGTGAGCGTAATTCGTCCCAAGTTGTCATTCAGTCACAGGGCATTTCCGACGTGGGTCAATGTTTGCCATCGCTCCTTCATTTACATAGGGAAAGAGGGTGTCGGCCATTTAGCTATGAGGTTAGGGGGCGGAGGGGGTAGTTAGTGAGAAAAAGTGTTTGGCAGGAAAAGGCACAGAGCTGTGAAATTCGGGGACTTGTTAGGGTATATGGAAACATGGGTAATTCAGGGGAGACAGCAAACTTGGTCCATAGTTCACTGGTTTCCGGGTTTTGAATACACTTTGTTCTGTTGATAGGTGTGGCAGCCTTTGAGGTTTGCTGCGGGGCTTAGGTATAGCGGATGTTAGTGCGTACCTGACGGTTCCCTAGAAGGTGGCTTGGGAGAGACCAGTTTGTGCCTAATAGTTTTCCATGTAAGGGAAGGAAAACTGGGTAGTTGTTTTGGGGTGTGAAAAGGTGGAAACCGGAGGATTGGAAGAAACTTTAGGGCTGCCTTTCGATATCTTGTGTGCGGCATGGAGTCCTGGGATTGCTGGTTTGTTCACTAGGTGGCGAAAATTTGGGGGACATTTACTTAGTTGTGTGATTACGAGGTGCGTGTTGTGGCCTTCTGGCGTAGATAGCACGACAGTTGTCCATTTGGCAACACATTGGGGTTGTATTGGAGTGGGTTGGTGTTCTAGGGGCGAGAGGAACAATAGACCAGCTTTGGGACTAGCGGTTAGAGTGGGAAAGACTAGATGCTCTAACCATTTACTGGGACCGCCCCTTTGCTGTTTTTCCGACTGGGACTTAAAGATTGGGGTTGCAGATGACTGCATTGTGACTTGCACCCATGAAGTCGACGGTTTCAACGGTCTGCAATTCTTTTTGGTGGAGGTTGGATGGGAGGTGAGGACGAGTTGACTTGTCTAGTCAACTGTCTTGCTTAAGAGGGGTTTTTTGGGGTTTGTGATCGTGAACAGGGGGGCGCTTAATGGTTTGCACGCTGGGGAGGCGGGTTGCTCCTTTTTTGGGACCAAGTACCTCACGTTGGAGAGGTGTTTTCAATCCTCCGCAATTCTTATAGATTGTACAGCGGTATTTAGGTAGGCGAGGTATATTTTCTTCCTGATGAATTCGACGGGCGGAACTTTATCGTCTTGGAATTGCATCAGGGCGCGCATGGATTTTTGTTGGATCGTTTTTCTTAGTTTCTCACCAGTGACTAGGATGTGATCCATGTTTACGCCCTTCAGTATGTCTTCTTTGACCTTATTCCAGTGGTTGGCGATCTTGGAATATTTTGAAAATTACAGCATTGTATCTGTTCCGATACGTCTAAGTGATTCAGAGGACACTGAAATCAATGAATCGACTAGCCCCAGCTATGGTCGTGTAAGGAGGGTTACCGAAGGCTCGATTGAGCATGGGAGAGTGGAGCCAGCTTGGTGATCGTTGCCTCAGCTGAAAGTCAGCTGGGGCAACAGCGCTGATCAATCGTTTCTCCAAGTCTTCCAAATCTTTTATTTATTTTCGTGAAAACATCGACTAGCTTACCGAACAGTGTTCCTACTTTTGCGGATTTAGGCACAGATCGTGGCACGCGCTAGTTTTTTCTGGTAGTAATCTTTTACACGGTTTGACTTGCGGCATTGGTATTAAATCTAATTTCGAAGTGAGAAAAACGGAGTACGTAGAGGAGACAAAAGTGCGCAAAACAAATAAGCAGAAAAATTTTAGCGGAATTTTCTGAAACAATACACAAGGTTCTACGAAACTATAAGTAGGT
>LUCM01011497.1:0-43157 GCA_008360955.1 Fasciolopsis buskii
TATTCAACCTGTCTCTTCTGTCTCCAACCCAATCTGTTTGCCCCTCCTGCCTACCCATAGTATCTCCATTGACCGAATCCTGGTTAGCGGTCGTTTGTGAATCATAAGGCTGCAGGGATCAGTCGGCGTTCGAAGGGATACCTGTTAGGTCCAACTAGTTTGTCATCTCTGTATACGCAGACTGTAGCGCTGACACGCAAATATACGAGTTTCGTGATGAACTCGTCTCTCATGTTTGCAAGAGCAAAAGCTCCGAAATTTTATTGGTGACTGGTGATTTCAATGAACAGGTTGGAAAACAGTACATCGAAATCTCTTTTTGGTGGTCGGTGCGCTTTACCTGCTCTGCGAACAGATAACGGGGAAAGACTTTTCCAGTTTTGTGTAGATAGTCGTTTATTCCTGTCTAGTACGAATTTCCGACACAGTTCGCGTCGCACAGCGACATGGCGTTCTAACTCGACAGGGACTCTGAATCAGATTAGCCATATCACAGTTAGCTACCGTTGGCGCGGTTCTGCCCAGAACTGTAGATCATATTGGATCACGTACGTCGAATCGGACCATGCGTTAGTTTTAATGCGATTTTCGCTGCAGCTCAACGGTCATCGATGTAGTCCACAAGCACGATTGAACATTGAGCGTTTGGGTGATTCGGCTGCGAACAGAAACTATCCGAGGAACTAAGAACTGCGACGAGCAGTGACATCAAATCAAGCAGGCGATGCATTTGGCAGCAGATTTCTCCTGTGGTCCTAGGTCAAGCCTTCGTCAAAGACACTGCATCTCGCAAGGGCCGCCGGGTCTAATGGAGCAAACTCACCGGCTTTCCAACTGCTAAGAGGTGAATAAAAACCGTCGGCAGTTGCGGCGTCAGTTGATGACACGACTTAAGAATGACCGTGATAATTTGTGCATAAAGGTAGCCGAAGAGATGGAGAAAGCGTCCGCTTTAGGTAACAAAGGTTTTTTAAGCTTATACGTGACAGCGGTGGGCGGCGAACTTCGGTTAGTGAAGTCGTGTGCGATAGGACTAGAGAGCTCATCCATGGTAGACAACAAAGGCTGGACCGTTGGGCAGAGCACTTCGAAAATCAGTTTAGCAGCCGACACGCTGATGTATTTTGGCCGAGGTGTGAATTTCGTTCCCGTCGAGGTTGCATGGACCAGATATTTACTCTTCGATAGTTACTGGAAACGCGCCACACACACCGCCGCCCTAGGATCCTAGTCTTTCTCGACTTCAAATGCGCGTGCTCCAGCGGATCGACTAGCAGTGATCGGTTGGTGATGAAACGTTTGCAGTCCAATTGCCCAGTTCAACGAACAGGTCATCATCATCATCATCATCATCATCATCATCATCATCATCATCGTCATCATCATCATCATCACCATCATATATATATATATATTGTTTTAAAGAAGAAAGCCACTTGAGGCATATGTTAGCATTTCAGTAATATCTTCCTTAGGTGGTCAGTGAGTCTGCGGCCGAGTAAAGTTTTCATAATTAGATGTAAATATCTTTGACGTGGTTTCAGCAAACTTGCAGTTATTTTTATTACGGTATAGGGGATAAACCCCACGGTACAAACGAAGTGAGCTTTTTTTAAGAGCTGGATGTTTCTAAGCGGTTTACAGTGTAGAAATGGTAAAAGAATTCGAAGTTTTCCAATCCGGTGACTAAGTAGCCTGTGCACGCTACCGGTGCGAACAACTAAGACAAATTCGAAAGGAAAAGTACTTAGTTAAAAGTGATAGAAGCAGACATAGCAACATTCACTCGGTGTGTAATGGATTGCAAGTCGGATTTTAAAATAAGTCCACTGTTAAACCGACTGACTCCTTTGAGTTCGCACATTAACGAATGAGAAGGGCAAAGCTACCACCCACACTCACGTAACTGCACCATTGAAGTGTTAGACGTATTTGGACGTTGTGTAACAGCGAATTTCTGAAAGTATTGGTGGTTCAGTGCATGAAACTGTCATTCCTAAGAAGTTAACGACGTCTAACGACATCTTCATCAGTTACTTCCTTTATTAAAAAAGACAACAAAGCACGTCATTTTCCGGCATGGAGATCGCGGCCAAAAATGGGATATCAAGTGGGGGAAGTTGACTTGCCATGGGAGGACTAGTGCTCGCGACCTTTAGGTTGAAGTGCCGCAATGTTGACGACTTATTCACCGCCATCTGGAAGAAATATTAGCCGCATTTATGTTTTTCAGAAAATCGTCTCCCAACAGCTAATCGGTACATTAATAGATGACTCCGGATGGGATTTGAAATTGTTGTCGGAACCATTCGTACGGGTTGTATTGAGTGGCTAGTTTTGACTATTTTTTGACTTGGTCGAAAAACAACATTCGTTCCGCTTTATTGATTCTCATAATAAGTTGTATGTGCTTGGAGTCGGATACCAGCAAAAATAAAAAAATCGGTATTTCAGCGACGATCAAACCTTTTTATGCCATGCTTCGTCCACAAGTATGGTGGAAGGTAAGTATCCCGTAGCCCCTATGGCCCATCATACGAGGAGTTGGGGTTAACCGTCAACCGTGACATTGTGAATTCGAGTGGTATAGAACGACCACATAAGTTCTCTTTAGGTCAGATGTGGTGACTGGCCGGGTGGCAGCGAACTGCTGTCCACCATCAAAGTGTAAACAAGACGTTTCGATTTTTTATCACGCGCATTTTTGCTTTCAGACGCTGACTTCTTGACATCACGTTGGATGCCACACTTTTTGGATCGTTCCCCTTATATTGTTTGATTGAGAGCCCTCATTCGTGGTTCTCTTTAAAAAGGGGTCCATCTGGCACCCTTTTTGACCTCCTGTTGGAATGAATGAACCAACAATTCTCAGGTTTGGTTTGTTTCACTAGTTTCTATGCGAACTTTAGCAGCAATAAAATGCTGACAGATTCGGATGAAATGAGCACGGTTAAAAGCAACCCTTCCTGTCCCGAGGTGATATTCCGGAAGTTTCTATCCCTAATCACTTTGAGTGCGGAATCAACGAACGTTGGACTAGTTGATTTTCTGGAACTTCGAATATGCCCTCAAGTATTGGCTTCGATCCTAAGTTGGTTTTGTAAGCATCCAGATTTTTGGGTACGTGTTTTCTTTGTCCTGTTTATCTCGAATAGCCATCTTGCTCTGTGAGAGCACTAGAGGTCCTCTCCGAAATTCTTACCCACTCGAAACCGTCCGCATTTTTTGAGTTCTCTGGAAATTCAGTTTCTCCCGGGATCAGTTTGCCTCCGATCTCCAAATGGCCACTGCAAAGCGGTTGGTCATTCAACTGCTGGCTATACCTGTCTGCCAGAAATGAAAAACCATCTATCTACTGGTAAGCGGTTGAAATTTTTGGCTGGAATTTCGGTGTCCAGCTTCTTTACAAATGAAGGTTCGGGCTTCTCTGCTCATTTGGAAAATGAATCGTTAATTTTGACCACTATTCGACAAAAAGACAAAGGGTTCCGTCATCAACTTGTTGTTCATTTTGCCGAACGTACTGTGAGTTCATCTAATTTAAATATTCCCAATGCATAAACATTGTTTTTTTAGTGGTATATGCTAACCATCGTCTATATTTACAATCGTTGGGGACGCGGGGAGATCTGTGTGTACATCAACGGTGATTTACGGTCACGTATCGAGACCTCGTGGTACTTGTTGTCGGAACAAGTAAGTGCTTATCTTTCTCATTTGCGTTGTGAAAGATTTGCCCTTTTAGCAAGTTTCCCAACATATTCGTTTGTTTTTTAAACAAACACGTTCAGTTGTTGAATATTGAGCTTTGTTTGTCCAGATAGCATGGATGCAGTGGTCAAGTTTGGAAATATTCTCCCACCTTTCGTTACTTTTCTATACATATATATATATAATGTCTCACCAGAATTGAATCTGTAGCATCAGGAGTGTGCATGGAAGCTCTTCATCGAAGAGTCTACAGAAGAACCAGAACTGTGATTCGTTGATAATTCTTTGTCAGTTGGGCTGAGCCAACCTTAGGAACGAGAGTAGAATGCCCCAGAATATACCTTTTTGTGAGACATCAATTCGGAGTCTGCAAGAATGTGAATGTTTGGACAAGAGAGCACCGGGTACGCATATCTGACGAGCGACATTAGCCACGAAACCGGCTGTATGCTCCCGGGAAAATTTTATTCACTCATCCAGATACTACTTACCGCTCTCTGACTGGTTCACACTCAGGATTTCCCTAAAGCCAGCGCAACAGAGCTGTTAGGTGCGCACCCAAGATGATCCTGAGAATCTGAGCTTTAATTTATTGGTGAATGGTATTATAATGCGCCACAGCGAGGGCAATGTGTTTAAGAATGTTTAGATGCACAAATTAAATTGGAATACTATTTTGTCCCCTAGGGTATTTTCTGCCTTGCGATAATCCTGATTTTCTGAAAGAATCGCGTAATATGGTATCCTGTTGGAATCCTGTTATACGCCTTGTCTTTTTTTTCAAAAACCTCAAATTATTCACTATTCTTTCAGCTTTGTTCTTTCCAATTCTGACTTTGCTGTTAAACATCGTGTTTGTGTCACTTTCAACCACCTTTTCATATACAGCCATTCACACGTTGTTCCATTGGGGGCCAGCCTACAGCCTCGAAGGGGACCACATTGATCGGCCGTTTGGCCCAAGTGATGGGATTTGTCACTTCTCTCACTGCGGACCAAGTCTATTCTATTTATGAATTGGGCGTGGATTATCAGGTAAGCTAAACACGGAAACATTGTTCGAATCATTTACGCACTTTCTCATCTGAATAGAACGGATTATGTTTGAGTTGGGCTACCAGTCACCGGCTGCCAAATATTGGCGAACGCTCTCTTTCGGTCTGGTTTTTACTGTGTTTCAGACGTCACCAAGTCTGTGATTGACCGTGCACAATGTATGCATTTTGCACTAATTTCCATACAGTCCAAGTGCCATCGGGATCATGGCGAGCGACGAAAACAATGAACCATCCGTCGGAATCCATAATTCATCTATGGACTAAATAATTATCTTGTTGCCCAAACCGAAAAAGGGGGTTGATTTCGGGTGACTTAACCCTGACCTTTGAGAAAATATTGTAACTCACAAAGAAGTAGGACGACTTAAGGGTTATTTGGAGTCAAGCTGCTTTCTTTTTGTCATTTTTGCCGGAGACATTTTCTAGATGCTTGCAAACTGTTTCAGTAGATTTGATTTGCTCCTTAGTTTGCCAAACCTTACACATCTCTTTCATAATGTTTCGAATACTGTTTTGTTTTTTTCTGCCTTAGAAGAACCATCCTACTACTTACGCACGATAGTCACACGCTTCCGGGGCCGCTTTTGATCATTACGCCATACTCGTTTATCTTTCCGTTTAGTCTTTAAGCTATCGTTGTGTATTGTAAAAAAATTTTTCTAGGCTTCTGTATATTTGAAATGGCAATGTAGAATTTGGAGTAAAACAAGGAGCCGAATGTTTCAGGCAAAACGGGTAATCAATTCGCATTTTGCGCATCCCAGAGTCGATACCTCGAGTTTGCGACATTCCGCCTGAACTAGCGGGCACAAATTTACCGTTTGGATCTCGGTTCGCTAGATCTTCTTTTGGATGCGGAACAGTTATCGGTCCGATCATTTTTTTGACCTTCCCTCTTCTTGATGTACTGTTTGTTAATACTTTACTATCATAATATCGATTTATCACTTTATTACATGGTAGACGCATGAGTTTGGTAGATAGAGCGTGCTTCGTAGCCGGTGGTGGTGCATGTAGGTGTTCGGAGCCGCCAATAGTGACCTTGAAATTCGGAGTAGGCATTGACCGGCAGTAGCCAAGCGGATAAGGCCGTGGCGTTCGGACGT
The DNA here is from genome assembly GCA_008360955.1 of Fasciolopsis buskii. Classification (NCBI taxonomy): domain Eukaryota; kingdom Metazoa; phylum Platyhelminthes; class Trematoda; order Plagiorchiida; family Fasciolidae; genus Fasciolopsis; species Fasciolopsis buskii. The sequence goes on from LUCM01011497.1 coordinate 5,876, forward strand.
AAAGGTTGCGTGTTCAAATCCTTTCACCTCTGGTCAACTTCTCCGCTTGGCAACCCTCTGTTAGCCGTGGCCCCTTTCCTGAAAACTGATGTACATTGTTGTTTCCTTAATAAAGGCAGTAAACGACAAAAGATGAGGCCTCCTCAGCACGTCACTTATGGTAACGAGTCGAGTGACAGCAAGTTGATGCGATAATGTGTTTAGTTGTTTTTGTGAAAGTTCATTTTGTGTTTGGTCTCATAGTTTCTCGTTCTTCTCATCGAGGAGAATTCGTCGATATGAAGAAAGAAGGTACCATTCTGCCTAGTATCAAACAATAGAACACGACACCAATTATCATCAAAACGGAAATAAAACGTATGAAAAGGGCTGCATCCATCCCATGATTTCCCGCAAAGACTTCGGTTTAAACAAATAACTTGGACATTAATAGCCATTTATTGTTTTCTGCGGAAAAATAGTTAATCCAACATTTGAATGACCGAACAATAACAATTAGAAAACTAGTAGTTCATTATTTGCTCGTGTGCTGCTTAAGCTGGATTGCTGAAACTGAGATTGTCTTGCTTGTAACGTGTAAAGGAACGTGCAATTTTCAAGTATTTCATCATGCGACATGGACGCCACACTCGGTAACTGGGAAAAAAACAAATGAGTCTTCTACACGTGTTTCATCCTTGTCGAGAGAAACAGAAAAGAAAGTGCGTCCACCGCGTAGACTTTGTGTTACTCTTTGACCAGATTGAAGTAGACGGTTGTCTTGGTCCTCCCGCCTCAGGACTTTGATCATAAGACCTGATCTGCAGGCGTATAGATCGAAACAGTGTTCTCAACTGGTTGGTAACCGATGATCGCAATCCCAGTTCGCGTGTCGTTTGATGAATTCTCATCGCGGGTTCAGCGCTTCCCTGAAGGTCCAACAAAGCATTTAACCAACAAATTCGGCTCATACGCCCCTGTCAATGTACGATTTCCGTGGAAAACCGAGCACGATCTTGTTATCCTTGAGGTCATTCGATCTGCTATCAAGCACGACCAATGATCACTGGTCCCGTTAGTTTTCGTTACATTATCCATCGTGATAACAGTTTGCGCCTGAGCTCATGCTCTTATACCGCTCGTTCCTTGTTTGCAAGTCCACTGAAACTTCAGAATATCATCGAAAATGAACAATAGTCTTATTAGAGAGTATTCGTTTGATTGGTGTGATGTGTCGTTCAATTTAATTTCACCTTCGAATTTGCGGTACACCTGCAGTTTATTTTTAAGTAATTCTATTTGACTGATGCAAATATTGTTGCAGAATTAGAATGGAACAAATTTGATCACTCCCGGATCCCAGCCAACTTCCACACAAACCAGAATATACGTTAACACTAAGAGAACGCTGACTTTTCGGCAATTGATTTATTGTTTCTCATTAGATTAAACTCCATTTGTCATTTTTATTTCGTTCTTTGTTCTTCATGGGCATTTTGATGCATTTCGGGTTTTCCTCTCCCATCCATCCATTTTGCTGTACAGGGCCAGTTTCGTTTTGAGGCGGATTGTGCGCGTGAACTGACGGAAGTGCAACGCCGTCAGATCTACGGCGGCACTCAACTGTACAGTCAACTCTTATTCGCATACACTCCGGCGGCTTGTGATTCCCCGTTGCTACTCAATCGAGCCCCGAGAGTATCCGGTCTGTTTGTACACAGTGGACACGCGATCATGAATGAAGTATGTTCCTCGGTTCCGTCTTATCTCTTTTCTGTTCAGCTCTCACAGCTTTACCATTTCCCACATTGTTTCGGAATTATGCCAAATTCATTTGGATTTGTGTCAAAAATATTCAGGATCGGGTAGAAACATCTCTTTTTCACAACACCTGGCATACGTATGTCTGCTTGTATATGGCATACCAATACTCAGATGATCAGTGGATCCTACAGTGCGAAAGTGCAAACGTGTCCGTTGGAGCGTGAGAAAGAGATCTGAGCTAGCAGTTCCGCATAGTTTTAACGTGGTTCCGATCAATTCTGGCAATATCGAAATAATGTGTAATCACAAACCTGACTGTTTACCCATCTGATCTAGTTAGACTTCGGAGCTTCGAGTTTACCTTTGCGCGATTTCCATATATGGGTGGTTTCATGGCAGCTGTACGGTCCTTTGCTTGTGGAGATTATTATGGCATCTAAACGGTTGTTTTGCTTACTCGATTCGTCTTGCCTGTTCGGATCTTATTGGTTTATAGTGTGATTGTTGATTATTGCTCAGTGATGTCGGGTTGTATTGAGTGAGACTTCTGTTGATTTGCGAAATTGATTGCATGGTGACTACCATTGGTTATCATTCATAGTCATCCACTGATAGTTTGTCTTGAATATCCTACCAAAATAATCGTCTGTCTTACGAGAAACGTTCTAGGATTGGCATTTTTGGATATCGTAATTCACTTTAACTCTAACATATCTCTCTGTTCTGTACTTTTTTAATTGCCTGGTCAGAGCGTGATTGAAGTGGACGTGGAATGCCCCATAGCCGTTTGGGTTCACTAAACAAGGTAGGGGAGAACCGGCTACCATGACTTTGTGACTTTAGAGTATCATAAAACCACAAAAGTTTCCAGTAGGTCAAGTGTGGTAACGAACCAAGGAACAGCGAAATTCGGTTGGGTTGGATATTCACTGCTGATGATTACTGACAAGGATGGAACAGCTGTGCAAGTGCTTCTACGGTTTCTTAATGACTAGTTGAACGTTGATATCACATAATGAAGTATTACTTGAAAACAGCGAATTGTCATTTATTACCAATGTGATCTCCGGGTTTGAGATTAGAACATCTTATTTTTTTCGAAGTGAGGATCGCCTCTTAGTCCACTTAATCACATGTGAGTCGGCAAAAAGAACACGAAGTTGGGAGTTCAGGGGAGGCAGGCGTAGCACATGCCTTATCAAACAAAGCGAATGAAGTGGAATTGATGCACGTACTTGGTATGCGGCATCGTGTGTTCTATAGACACGTGTTCGAATTACGTGGTTTATTCGCCAAAATGTCCCCCGAACGATCGAAAACAGTCGACATTTGTCATTCGAACCGGATAAGTTCTGTAAATGTTAGGGATCACAGAGCAGCACTGGGCGTCACAATTCAGGATCAAAGAAATTTCCCACTCACTTTACCGATGACGAAGATTCCAGGCCACTGAGCCAGAGCCGTTCATTTTGCGAACGGTTTACAAGATGTATCTAGCAGGCGACTGTGAACATTGGTCTGACTCGGCTGAGTGCCACAGTCAAAGTATCAGATGCACTGATCATCATTCTTTCTGCTCAAGATTTTCACTCATTACTCCCCCGTTGTTTGACTTCAGTGCTCCTAGTCGTTCTGCTCTCTGCCAGGAGATGTGATACGGCGCATGCGAATGAGGATCGGATCATAAGAGTACCTGTCTGTGATTATGAAAGCCTCATTGGATTTCAGTTCGAGAGATAGGCGATTCGGTTTTTCAGTTAATTAATTCATCGTGCAATGCATAGTCTGACTCACATTTGGAAATCATCAAATCACTATATCATCATTATCATCATCGTTCAGCACAGCCAAGCCCCGCTGACCACTGCCTTTCTCACCATGTTGCATATCACTCGAATGTTTCGTGGACAGGGGAGGAGGACCTAAACAGATGAGAAAGGAAGAGAATGCCGTAGCAGCCAGCACATGGAATACGATGTAACTGTGAAAAATTCAATCATTCTAATTCGACAAAAATGACAACACGATCGCCACTGTTCACGGTTCGTTATTATATCCTTTAGTGCTATCAACCATCTGGTTGAGAATCTTCAATTTTTCGACCGTGGAGACTTGAAGCACCTACCTTATCCTAAGTTCGCTGTGCATTTTCTCATTCCACGCTGCTCTGTCATTTGTTTATTTACGCTTGACTTCTTCCACTCCGAGGGAAGAGCGAGAATAGGGCAGGTTACGATGAACGAGTGTTCGCCATACGCAACACGTGACCCAACCAAAGAAGTCTGTTAAGCGCGGTTCGCTTTGATAGTGTACTCTCAAAACCGATTTGCAGTGCCCAGTCATTCTTTCCAGACCCATCGATATTACGGAGGCATTGATGATCAAGCCTTCAAGCGACGAACATCTTCAGCACACAAACAAACAACAGAACTGAATGCACTGTGAAAAATTACACACGACGCTTCAACTTCAGCGAAATATCAAGTCCGCAACAGAATTACTTCGAGCCCTGGATATGCGCCTGCTCACTTTGATTACCATGCCATCAGCCTTGGTCACATAGCTGCCAATTCAAGGCACCTGTGGCGTTGCCGTGGCATCCAGTTATCGAGCGGAGGTCGAGTATGCACGGCATCAGTGAGATGGGTATTGCTCTACGGCTCCGAAACCTGCCTGTTGAGAGCAGAAGATACGCCAATGCTTGCGGTGCTTGAACATTATTGTCTTCGTAGTATTGGTAGGATACGGTGTGAGAATTTTGTGATCAACTGAGACAAGGCGTAAGGTATCGGGTCCTAGGATCCAGTCCCTAGAACAAGCATTGAATCAGAATAGGTTGAGATGGTTAGGACATGTTTTGCGCATGCCCACAGAATGCTTGCTTCGTTGTACGTTGCTCTTCGAGGCAGGTAATTGATGGAGGATGATTTGGGGTGGCTAGTCGATGACATGAGATCTTTAACCAGTGGACTGGCGGCTGTAGGTGCATTTCGACTATCGGATTGGGGTCCATGAGATCCCTCAAAGCAATGGTTGGATACAATAGTTGCTATAGCTCAATGTTATAGTCAGTGGCGTTTTCGCATTCGAAACCGTTCTTCTTTACAGTTCTCCAACCCGCTGTTTTGCAGTCGATCTTTTTCTGTTTGAGCAGATGATGCTGTGAATTAGTAAACACAGCCAGAAGATGTTTGTGCCAGGTTGATCTTTGTCCAAACTCAACTGAACTGAGTCCCTATCAAGTATCATTTTCAGTCTGTTGTTAGCACTTTGCACTTTGAAGGTCCAAAGCAAATTCCGAATGGATCTGCACCCCTTCCCAGTCAGTCTAGTACGCTTTACGCATGTTCCACAAATTCGTTGGCCTTCTCCGAATTAGAACAATGTCCTAGTACGTTTGATTTCCTGTGCTTCTTCGTATGTTCTCGCGGTCACGCTCATTCCGTTCTTTTCCCATCTAAACCGCACAGGGAGTTCAAGCGGTAACCACGGCTGTGTCCATTCCAACCGCACTGCACAGTCTTGGTGGAATACAGGCAATTTATCCGTTGTTTGAACGCATTGATCTCCCGATTAAGAGTCTCGATTTGGACGAGACGAGTTCCCAGACCGCAAGAGACGTTCATTCGAAGTCGTTGGCGTAAGTCAATGACTCAGCATATCTTATTTCATACATGTAGTGTGATCTTCAGTCGGAGTGACAAGTTTGATTTATTGCACACAGTCAACCTTTCATTTTTCCCTAGTTTTTACTTTTCGTGATGAATATTACGATCTTAGGGGTATGGGTGTCGAGTTCAATTCGTAGTGTTTCGAATGACGGGCACACCACGTCGAATGCATGCATGTAATGTTCGCTAACACGAAGTCGCTAAGTGCATTCGATTGCAAATTATTTTTCAGAATAAATGCTCGCGGTAACATAGATTGTCGAATAACGTCTGATTTATCTTCCGACACTGTTTTATTACTTTGTCACGTGATATCTGATCAACTGTACTATCCGATGCCTTGATGTGAAATGTTTCGACACAATTCGCGATCCATGGTTGGAAAAACTAATCCCTGTGGAATGCATCGTCGTGCAACGATATTTTCCGTTTTTTCTGGTCACTAGTATCTTTAAGGAGTGATTTCTGCTCCAATTCTTTCCGTTTTGGATGGCACCTATCCCATTGTTTCCATTCGAGCTAGAAACGTCGCAACTTTTATGCCGCCCGATTAATCGGGCTGCGCACAAACACAGACTCCTAATGTCAACACGTCACCAGGTCTTCAATTTCCCTTTTTTGGAGTCACTTTTCTTTCATTATCCACTGTTCTTTTTTATCTGTTTGATCACGAGTAAATGACTTTGGTGCAAGGTTAATGGTTGTTCAAACTAAACTGAACTGCTCAATAATGGGGTAACAGTCAAACCTCGAATCTCCTGTTATCGTGCTCACGAGGAAGAACGACGTCAAAAACGGACGATGTGTCAATATATGTATAAACAATAGAATGTGCATGTATATATGTATTCGAGGTTAGAAGGCGTACACTGAGGTACAACGCTTATTGTGACGTTTCGATCGAAACTAGGACTCGTCAAAACGTGACAACGAAGCGTGATGCGAACACAATAGCATGTAAATGGAATTGCAGAAGTGGACAAACAGAGAAGAAAAATAAACTATACCAAACCAACTGTTTTTTTGTGTCTTCACCGAACACATTTTGTGATTTTTTGGTTGTTTTTGGATTATTTTTAAGGGGGATGGGTCCGACAGACAGGTCACATAACATTCGCCCCACTGACTTCAGTTCTGAGCCATATGTCTCAACATCTTCAACTAGCAACTGTCCTCATCTCTTGAGGCTCAACCACGAAGGCGAGAAACACCATCCGAGGCCAAAGCGAAAGCTAATTTCTTTCTACCTATCCGCCAAGCCATAGTCTGGCCGCCATCTTGCTTCTTCCAGCCTTGCCCAGCACGTGCAAAAAACATGAAAAGGTAGACAATGAGTGACCTTGCACAAACTTGTCCAAGCCACCGAAGGTGCGATAGAGCAGTCATATCAGTCAGAGGACAACTGTCTGTACCAAACACTCGACGACACATCTCGTCATTGCTAACCCGATGTTCCCACCACACACGAACAATGAACCCTAGAAACCGAAGACATGTCAAATTCATCGACAACGGCCTTTCAAACTTTGCAAACAGTTCGAAAACGGAGTGAACAGAAAAATTTCAGAATATCATTTTTTGGATACTTCGAAAATGACACCAAAACCACGCGGTATTTTGCGANTTATATATATATATATATATATATATATATATCATAAAGGATACTGGCCCGGTGATATATTCACGTCCATCTGTATAGCAACACATACGATGAAATTAAACGTAAGAATGCCATTCCTGTTAGACATGAAAGCTGCATTTGACCGTAGCATCGCATGCATCTTTGAAGTGTGGATGGAATAGCAAGTGATGGAAGTTTGATGTTCCAAACTCGTAAGACTATCTGCTTCATTCTCTTGCTCTCTCTCGTTTATTTTGACCTCATGTGAGTCTGAAAACAATTCGATACAGCCGATATCATGTACAATAAATTTTAGAGAAGAAAAAAGAGCGAACGCACTGGCATGCGTGTGAAAATGATTAGATTAGGATAATACTGGAATTGTATTTTCAGTGATCTTTTTCGTGTTCAGTCTCTCAAACGGATTACTCGTTACGAGGTCAAATAAAGGTAAACGGAAGTTTTGAACGTTAATTCACTGCAATCCGGCGCGTTGCCACGCCTGACCTAGCAAGATCGCATACAATGTGGCGTCATAACCATGGTTGCTGGTCCCCACTTCTGCCCATCTCCATCCGCGTGTGATGAGCCACAGTGGATATTGGGCACGCGTTTTTTACCTAAACTGCGCAGATGTTGTGCATGTGCCCAAGAAAAAAAGCTTCATCAAAAATACCCACTAAATGTCTTCGAAACCGGCAAATCCAATGTCCACTAGTAGTGAAATACTTTCAAGTAGGTTAAGTTTTTGTGAGAATAGGATTACACGATTTTTCTCAGACAGTTGACCATTAGTGGGACACTGTGTGTGTGTGTGTTTGTGTGTGTGTGTGTGTGTGTGTGCGTGTGTGAATCTTCGTTATGTGGATGTCGTCAATAATCACCGTCGCTTTGAACCGATCTGATCATCAAGAAGAACTTTGTGGCTTTCAGACATTAAGTGACAGACTGTTACTTCTACTTGGTTTCGGTTGGACTGAAGCTTGTTGAACCGACGGTGTGGAGCCCCTCGATCGCCCTGTCACTTTGGTAGCGAGCAATAACTGACTGCCGACCGGCTGGTTCTCATATCAGTCTTTTTGGGACCTTATATGGTTGTACTGCATCGTATGGACTGTACGCGTTCATCTTGATTCTGAGTTTGTAAATGTTGATGCTAGATTACATGCGTATTGGACGTTGGCTCACGAATTTTTGTTCCATTCTTTCATATTTTGGATCAGGACAGTCACAACCGACTTCAAGTTTCGGGTTTGCAGTTGCTGGCTCACGATTTGTGTATTAGGAGAAAAGTTTAGACCTCAGTGAGTAGTTTATCATTAGATCGATTGGAAAATAGATTTTCACTAAAACAATTAAAGCATGCCACCGCTGACATCCAATAACGAAATTCAATTTGATTCCGAATACTGGTTGGCTTATTTTCTCCTTGACACCAAGAAATTCACACGAACCATTCGTCTTATGTACCACTCTCCCGCCTCCGATTCCCACATAGTGAATAGTCATCAAAGAGATAGGCTTCTTGCAAATGGGTTCAGCAGAAGTCGTCTTGCGAACGATCAAAAAAAAAACAAAGCTGATGAAGCGAAATGTAAATAATTATTTGGTACACATGTCAACAGATCGAATATGCCACTATAAAGTAGACGTGATCGATCGGGCCACTAGGTTTGATCCTGTCAGTTTTACTCAACACGACAGTTTCTTCCGTCGATACAACCATATTTTTCAAAGTGATTCAATGATCGATGTGATCGCATTCGTCTTCTGTTCGGTAAGGTAATTTCCTTGCTTCGATGAATGAAAGGGAATGAGACTCAAACTGCGGGAAAAATTCAGCCGCATACGTTTCTATTTTGGTGATAGCTGACAACTCGCTAACGGTCGGATGAATACGACGGCTGACCTGTTGAGATTTGACGCGGCTTTTGGCCACTTCAAGTTTCAGGTCCATCGCCCCCGATTCTGGCTGTGTTGTCGGGCCTCTGAACTTTAGGGGCATAGACTTGCGCAATACTCACGTCTTATGAAAAAAAAGTCATCCCAAGGTTCATGTTTGTTCTACGTTCTGGCGACAGAATTTCCAAGATAACAGTCTAGATTGCAAAACTTCAACCTGTCATCTTATCCCTACTACATCCAAAACAGGAACTACAACTAACGTGTTGAAGTGCGAGATCACTAGTTGAAAAAGTTGAAGCTGAAAATGAATTACGATCCGATCGATAAGGATCGTAACGATACTTGTCGTAGGCATGACAACCATGTTATTTGTCGGCACAACGTTTTCAAGCAGCGAATGGTATTTATTACAAACCAGGTAATGTGTGACGATTTCGTGTTATCAATAACAAACCACCATGAGGGTGTCAACAGATTCTAAACTCAACTTGTCATATTGTAGATAATGAGCTTATGACTATCACTCGACGTTATCGAAAAAGTCGTGCCGTACGATGATGCGATCCAACCAGCATGTCTAAACACACCACACAGCTTGCCACCAAAAAATACTCCAAAAAAGTTAATATATATATATATATAAAATGTGGCTATTGTGGATGCGACAAATTGTTGCGGGTTCGCGAAAGCTGCTCTGGCTTTCGCATTTCGTTACGTGACCACCTCGCCCAGTTGTAGTCACACTCCCGAGGTACCTGAAGCTATTAACTACATCTAACTGACCACCACAAAGAGTGAATACGGGTGAGTGAGAACAGGCTCCTGCCAGTCTTGAACAGGTATCTTGTATTTTGAAGGTGCGAAACATATGCCACACCTAGAGACCTCAGTCTCCAGGAGATTTAACGCGCGTTGAATTGTCTGTGCATTGTCACATACCAAAGTGAAATTATCGGCTTACTCTAAGTAAAAAAGAAAACTCTGCTCCCTGAGAGGAGTGCAACTCCACCGTCCAAAAGACCATAAAAAGCGTTCCGGAGAATACCCTCTATGACAAAGTTTAAAAGAAATGGAGATATAGGGGCATCGTTATCGTATGCCACTGGAGACGACGAAAAGTGGGGAGAGCTGGCAATAAACCCTAACCCGGCCTCACCTATGACAGTTCAACTCTTTGAGGATCGACACATTTCTCCGATACTCCATTCCTCAAGAAACAGTGACATAGTGCAAACCTGTCAACAGAGTCGAAGGCTGCACGAATGTCTAACAACACAATGATCGTTAACCTTTGAAAAGTTAAACGGTGCTCTAACAATTATCGGTGGGTGAAGATTTGATCAATGAATCCACGACCAGTGCGAAACCCATCTTGTTCCTCACGAACTTGCACTTCACGCATAGTTATGCAGCCTGCGAAGAATGACGGACGGAAACAGTTTTGAAGCTATATCGGAATTGGGCTAATACTCTTATGTTTAGCGGAAGCTCTTTCTGGAAATGGGGACAACGATCGACTCCTCCCTCCACGAGGAGTGCATCTTCGAGAACAACACTTGAAGTTCTCTAACTAGTTCCACTTCTCCCTATTTAGAAAATGCTTTAGAAAGCCGATCGGAGCTAGACACTTTATGACGTCCAAATGCTTGGATTTTCTGGAGCATCTCCGTCGGAATAGCTGCGAAAGGCGCTGATGCTAAGGGTTAGGTAAGTTGTGCTTGAAAGCGCTCCGCCCAGTGTNGTGTGTGTGTGTGTGTGTGTGTGTGTGTGGTCGATTTGGGTTCACCGCTGATTTGAAGAGGGTTGATGCCAGGTGGTGTACCAGAGATTGGGACGTCTGAAGCTCGTGTGAACCAGAAACAATGGACGGTGAGAACACAAAGTCAGAAATGCTCCACCGTTTTCAGAACGACAGCAATCGAGACCAAAGGGGCCTCCTAGGTGCGCTTCATTTGAGGACAGCCGATGTACTTGAGCACTCATGTCCCCTCCCAATATCACACTGTCATCCAGCTTCGTTGTGCGTAAGAGGTGGTGTAGCTTTTGATAGAAAGTGTCCCTGATTGCATCTGGACTGCAATCTGTTGGTGAGTACGTTGAGATGACACGAGCCTCTAGGTCTCACTATCTATAGTCGGCTGTTGACTGGGATCTAGCCCCTCTGTTGAGCCACACTAACGCCAGCGAAACCAGAAGCCGAAACCTCAGGATCCTCAGAAGGATTCGGATGGAGCTTTACGGAAGGAGTAGATGGGAATGATAGTTGGATAACAGAACTGGATTCTTGAACGCGAGTGTGTCGGATGCAACACATCGATGGCTAGGGTGTCCACTGCACGAGCTTAATCCCCCTGCTGACATGCATGCATCATTGTTCGCACATTGATTGTGGCTAGTTCGTAGGGACATTGAGGACGAATGAATTGCATCATCCGGTTCGGTGAGATTTGGATGAAATGTGATTGGGAACGCGATTGCGAACTAAGGGGAAGCTCGATCATCATCTTACATTGTTTTTTTTCGAGACTAACTATATCTACCCTGTTATCATCATTTTATCGTTTTTCATCACAAGACATCTGAGACATTTCCAAATGGGAACTCTCCATTTTTAATTGGCAACCTAGGCCTGTTGATGAAACGCAAATCAGATGATTGTCCCCAGTTGAATGGTGATCGCCATAGAAGTTACGATGCTGTTTACGTGTAACCCAATTCTTACAGCTAACAAGCTGGTGCTGTTAAGGTTGTTTTTTTTTTGACCCCTAAGAAACAATGACCCCAACTACAAGTCAAATTGGAATATAATTATGTGAAACACGAATTGCTCATTACGAGATAGTCAATGTGGATAATGCCATGCTCAGCTGAATTCATAGCCGATAAACAAAACGAAACGTGAAGACTATAGCGAGCAGACGAATGAAAACGAATGTCGACCTGTTTCCGTTAGGAATGAACGTTCATGGAAGCAAAAACCAACATTTTTATCGGAATCATCTGGTTTTTGTCTACTTGAGCAATTTTAACCAGTGAATTTTAAACAGTCTTTATTTTCAATGGGATTCCACCTCTCCCTTCAAAAAACAACAACTGGCAATTAAGGTCGATGGTACACTTGAATGGGATAGCGCATCAGCATGCGCAAACTGGTCAACCAACCAGCATTCACTAACCGTGACACACTTATTGGGCGTAAACCGACTTCCAACGACCAATCAGAATTGGACAGACGGTACGAGTGGCAACTGTGTTGGTTGATTGCCTACATGAATGATGTCCAGAATTGGTTCGGCGGAAAGGTTATGAGATAAGCAAACTATTTCACCATCGGATGATGACAGGGTTGAAATTGGGGCGTGGGTTAGTGCATTAGCCGGTGGGTTGGCAAGACAACCGCGTAACGCGATTTCCTGAACATCAATTCGGACAATCGCTGGAATATCGTTTGTTGTAGTTGCGATATTAATGTCGGTCTTTTCGTTAATCACAATGCAGCACTAAGAAAGGAAAACAATTAATCCGAGTTCTCGTTTTATTGTAACTATGCAATGAAGCATTCGATGCCTTAGAGGGTGAAAACATTCTCCAAGGTACTATGAAATTCAGCAAAGTACGCGAAGACCTTTTGTCGTATGCTTAGAACATAAGTGATGGGGAATGGATGAGGTTTTGTTAGTGCTAAGCATACAATTTATTTTTATTACATACTTCATTTATTAGAACTTTATAAGAGACTCCCCATAACCATTGGAGTCCACTGCACTGATGACGAGGGATGGACAACCATGATCCTCAAACCCGGAGCGATAGGAAACCAAATCAAGCAAGACGTTTCAATAGGTTAAGAATTTTAACGAACTGGAGAAGAGTGGATTCGAGCTTACCAGGATCTGAACTGCATGCTACCTGACGCATACCCAGTTTCCGGGGGGATAACTATAAATAAGATGGACTCATTTATTGAAAAAGTGATCCAGAAAAAGCGATGATAAAATCTAGCATGGAGTGAATATTTGACTGGCAAACGTATTAGTTATTAAATGGTAACAGCCTATTGACAACATTCTGACGTAATGAATGTGACCAGATATTAAGTAAAGCTGTAACCCATTATCTTTTTTTTCACTTGTCCACAAATTTTACCCCAATGGTCGTATAGGAGGCGGTATTCAAACGGTCAACATCGAGGCGTTTCAATCAGAAAGTTGTACATTCGAAACCTGCAACTTTTAGATAGCTTGTCTCTATACGTCAGTTCTTAGTCAGCCTCAACTATCCTCCTAAAAATGATGTATATATTCCTTTCATTCATAAATGAAGCAAACAAAATGAAAGAAAAGAATATGTCGGATAAAAGTCGTAATGAAAGTTCGTCTAGTGTTGGTCACCTGGTCTAAAATGACAGGAAGGCATGCCAACTGGGATACTGATCCCTGACTCCAAACAGAAAGGGAATGAACGGGCGAACATTTTGATTCATTCTGTCATCTTCCAGACCAGATATTTCGACGAGAGTATCGGAGTGGACCCCTTAAAACAAAAAAGCATTTTCTTTGATTTGGGCAACCCGCGTGGCGCAATGCTCACATGGATCACGCAGACAATCGATGACGTGAAAGGAGAGTCTGGAAGTGCCGACAAGTGAAGTGAATCATACGCACTATTCCTTCTACTATCCTCTTCCTCAAGCATTATTTTTCTCTTTGCAAATGTTTCGAGTAACATTCAGTCTGTCATAAGACGTAACCAGACATGCAATAGCAAACGAGTAGCTTGTGAAGACAAGACACATTACACATCAATCACATTTTTCTCTTAACCAGCTTTGATCAGGCGGTTGAAACCGCAGTTTTGATATGAAATCGGCCAGTTCGATTGCTCATTACTTCGATCACCTTCCCATTCAACAATCTTTGCTTAACCAGAACCTTGTTCCTAGACTATTGTGTATGACTAATAGCAAATACGAAAAGATAAAAATACGTTTAATATTTTTCTTTTGCATTACAAGATCGATGGGACTGTAAATAACATTTTATAACATACTTGCCTTCTATCGGACAGCACTTTTCTATAGGATTATTCAAACCAAACCAAAATACACACATACACGGATTCTGGGCTAGGAACCTGGAAAAACAGAATACGAAAAATAGAATCAAATTGAACCGGATCTGGGCCAATAAAGTGTGACGATCTATTCTTACAGATACGAGCAAAATCGTGTTACTATGGCGATATGACAATGAGTGTTCCATTCGTTTCTAATTTGATCCCGAACATCAGATAAAGATTTCATTTGGAATTTCAAGGACTGGTCCTTGATCAAATCACCTGGTGTTTCTGCATTACAGTTTTCTCCGTTGGTATTGTATTGTATTGTATTGTTTGTACTTTCGCCCACATAGGTGTCGTCATTTCAGTGAAAAACGATGCGTTCGCCACCGGATCAGAATAGTTCCTAGCCAGGAAGGAAAATCAGGCCAAATCCGATTTGGATAAGAACTGAATTTTTATTGATCAACCAATTTGTACAATTGATCATGTAAATTGTCGTAGTTCGTCCCAGTATTTTGTCCATCGTATTTTGTTTCCTAACGTAGTAACCAGGTGACCAGTGATCATTTCGGGGAGAGGAGTACGACGAATTACAGTCTGGCTTCAGTTCCAAATCACATCGCACTTTGTCTCCGTTGAAAATCACTAGTTGTTCCTTTGTTCTTGTTTGTCTTATTCAAGTGTGTAAATTAGCTACCATTATAGGAAGATTGAATGATTCATTGCACATAAATGACCTGTATTTCTTGCCAATCATTTCTTTCCAAAATCGGTGAAAAAAGAACGTCAACCGATAGTGCGCTGGTAGCATTGGTCTTCGATTAGCCAAGCATCGAATCCGACTGACCAGTTTTGAAGGGCAAACAAATCATTGAACCGATCGGATGTACTGACGATTCCGAGCAACGGTTGTTTAAGGTCGACCAGTATAAACAACCCCGAATATCGTCTGCCTGTCTTCTGCGACAAACCTGTTGAAATCTCAAGTGGTTCTATGCAATTTCGAGTCTCAGGATCACGATCACGGGTTCTCCTTATTGTGCCGTGAGCTTAAAAAGCTCATGCATTGTGTCCGAAAACAAACAAGTGATTTGGATGTAAGAAAGCCCTTTGGATAGATTTAGCGACATCAATTATATCGATAAGATGGGATGAATAGGTTGCCGCAGTGACTTCTCACTTGAAGAACACCATGTCCTGTTTTGTTAATTGCTTTTGGCACTTCAATCTTGGTCCGCTGTCACTCGGCTCGTTACCACGCTCTATATGAAGAGACTTGGTGTTGTTTCCGGGCTAGTCCAAGTTTCAGGATCATGAGTTGCCAGTTCTTTCCCGGACCGCGTGCAATGCAGCGGGCTCGAGTGGATTTGGGGCATGTATTTCCATGACACTCCTCTTACTCCCATTATTCTCGTGCACGAAGTTAGTCACAGAAAACCTATGGTCATGTTTTCAAGTAACACTAGATCTCTGTCCTATTCACCACAAATTTCCAATGGCTGTTAACCCACGTACACATTTGGCCGTTGATATGGTTACTCCATTCCGTTTGTCTTTTCCGTTTGTTAAGTGTTTTTCATTAGTGTTAGAAAAGCGGATTCCCAAGAACTGGTTTTTTGAACTAAAATGGTTACACGGTCTGTCCAGCCCATCGGTCGTTGAGTGAGAAATGTGTATGGCCTACTAATTAATAATAGTAATCGATGTCCATCAAACATGCAACCCAATACAATAAGTAATGAATGTGTATAGGTATCTAATCAGTATTTTGAGGATTTCGTCATCGCAAAATACCGCGTGGTTTTGGTGTCATTTTCGAAGTATCCAAAAAATGATATTCTGAAATTTTTCTGTTCACTCCGTTTTCGAACTGTTTGCAAAGTTTGAAAGGCCGTTGTCGATGAATTTGACATGTCTTCGGTTTCTAGGGTTCATTGTTCGTGTGTGGTGAGAACATCGGGTTAGCAATGACGAGATGTGTCGTCGAGTGTTT
This sequence comes from Fasciolopsis buskii, assembly GCA_008360955.1. Taxonomy (NCBI): domain Eukaryota; kingdom Metazoa; phylum Platyhelminthes; class Trematoda; order Plagiorchiida; family Fasciolidae; genus Fasciolopsis; species Fasciolopsis buskii. The sequence goes on from LUCM01011497.1 coordinate 21,873, forward strand.
GGTACAGACAGTTGTCCTCTGACTGTGTTAATTACTCTACTTCACTTTCGTTGGCTTTTACCTGTCGGTTCTGCTTTTTGGTGGCAGTCCATTCTTTAACGTATTTATTCAGGTCTGATGGCTGTATAAAGTTAATTGGGTTGCGTTATCAAATCGTATCACCCAGGCTTTTTAGCTATCCTTTTTTCCAGTCCGTTTTGGGTTTGTTTCCAATCCCTTCTAGCGGGTTGCACGGCAAGCTAACCGAGAGTTAGCACGGCATTTCGGTTCACGGTTTATGAGTAGGACAGCTCAATCCAGCTGAACCTTTGTTATTATTGATTTGGGTTTTAGAAACTCCTTAACCTTCGTGTACGGGCGCTTTTCCGATCAGCTATTTGTTTATTTCTATCTCTATACCAATGATTTGATCAAATCAATTTCTTCTTCGTCTTTCATAGGAAACAGTACACTTGAGTGGAAGATCGTTCACCCGATCAGTACTCGTAGCGTGGTTTTGTTCTACGCAAAACTCGACAAGGATCCACAAAATGGCTCTATTCAAACAAACCAGATCTTGTGACCCATACCTACCGTCCATTAGTTGTGACAAATTTTTCTCAATTATCGGTGGTTTTTGTCCGAAAGCTAAATCCACGTAGATGACAAATGCGACATTATGAATGAATCGCTAGCTACCAGTGCGTGACTTTTTTATCATTAACTAAAATGAATGTTCGATCCCCTGTTCACCGTAGTACAGTTGTGCAGTTCTGTAACAACGTCCTAATGCTTGGAACAAACATTGCTTATTGACGTGCAAATTGTGAGCACATCACATGTGAAACTGAAATTTCACATGGTGTGATACTAGACTGACGTAGATTGTGAGTAGTCACCATTTCAGGTGACTCGTACCTGAATCAGCTTTTTCTCCCCACTGTTCGTTTAAATCGAGTTCCAGAAACGATCAGCATTATCGTTCAGCGGTAAACAAGAAGACACGCCCCATCGATCGCTGTCTTTCTCTAGAGTCACGTGTTTCCATGGGAAGAGTGATTATGCAAGAGAAACAACGAGTACACCTACAGAGGGCGGTAAAATGAAGGGAATGCTGCAGTAGTTAACACACGGAACACAGTCCAACTGTACAGACGAACTTTCTCAATCATTCTCATTGGACGGAAAATGACAACACGATCGCCACTGTACTGGGTTCGCTGCCGTGTTCTTCAGTGTCTCTAGCCAGCTGGTTGACGGGTCTTTCGAACTTAATTTCGCTGTACGTTTTCTCATTTCACGTTGCCACGTCATCTGTTGACCTCCACGTGACTTTTTCCATTCCTTGATAGGAACACAAAGTAGGGCACGATATGGTAGACGAGTGTTCGGCATATCCAACATGTGACCCAACCAACGAAGTGTGCTAATCTTCATACTTGGAGTTAACATTTTCTCAGAATTAGCACCTAATACTAGATTCTTCATCTTCACATTACTCACCTGATCACTCCATCCATTCCAAGCCATACTACACAGACATCGGTGGTCGAAAACCTCCAACCGCTCAGCGCCACGTTCGGCATTGCTGTCGTCCAGTCCCGTAGCAGTACTTCGCACTATGAAGGTGCCAAACGAAACAACCGAACTCTAGAGTCTATCTAGTTCGCGTTGTGCTTGGCCCGTGGATTTGAGCAGGCACACAATGTCATCTGCGTAACCTAGATGACGACGGTTCCCACTATTTCCCAGTTCGACTGCTACATCCTGGAGACCTAAGGCATCTTGCATTACCTCGTCCATGACGATGTTGAACAAGAATGAAATAAGGGAACACCCCTGTGGAACACCGCGTGTCGTTTCAAATGGAATTGTTAGTTCATCCAATATTCTTCTGGGACCACAGGTATGGATATGCAATGCTCGAAGAAACGATTTGAACAGAGTTTCTCAAATCTGAAAATTCCTGGTGTAGCCTCAGTCGCATTTATTCACATGCAATATCCTTATCTATAACCTTTCGTGGTAGTAGTTGCTAAAGTTAGCTCACGAAATGAAAACGGAGTGGAGGTAAATTTGAACAGTCTGGTTGTTGTTGCTTTACGGCAGTGGGTCGTGCTTTGTGGAAAGCCAGGCGTGCTGAATATTGGTGATTTTTGACCTTTGATTTTTACTCAATTGCGATAGAAATCGGTGGAATGACGACTGCTTGAGCAATATGCAGGTTAGGAATCGAGTATTGGATATCGATTGCAAAGAAAATTCTGTCACAACGTATCAAGTCTAACGAACTTCGTTGGTTGTCTCATGTTGTACACGGTAAACACTTGTCTCCGCACCGTGTTCTCTTTTTCATTCCTCTCATGAATTTGTAGAATCCATGCGGAGGCTAGTGAATGACGTAGAAGCGTGGGATGAGTAAATATACAGTGACCTGATATAGGGTGGGTGTCTCAGGTGTTTATGCTTCGGTTTCGTAAGACCCGTGGACCAGTTGGCTGAAAACACTGAGAGATATGGCAGTGAATCGTGAATAGTGGCGATCGTACTGTGACTTTCTGTCCGTCAAAATGAATGAAAACCTGTGCGTATCTACAGTTAGATTGCATTCCGTATGTTGATTTCTACAGCATTCTTATCTTTTCCTGCCTACGTTGGTTCACTCCCTATCCATGTGGTATATTCTTTCCTTCCATTTTAACGCAAATCATAATAGAGACAGTAGTCTGTGTAACTTGCTCTGCTGTTTAACGACAACGACAACGACGACGACGACGACGATGATGATTATGATGATGATAACGATGATGATGATGATGAAGATGATGATGATGATGATGATGATGATGATGATGATGATGATGATGATGATGATAATGACGATGATGACGATGATGATAATGATAATGATGATTATGATGATGATAATGATAATGACGATGATGATGGTGATAATGATAATGACGATGATGATGGTGATAATGATAATGACGATGATGATGATGGTAATTTCAAGCCTAAGTGCAAGGCAGGGCATGAACTACAGTAAATTGCCAAGATTCAATTCTTTTTGCCCTGGACATTTTTCGACACTTGTTATCAGTTGTATCATCCAAGAAGTTGTAAAACAACCAAGTCAGGTGCTGTTGTGCTGATGTGGTTCACCTCGTTCCAAGTATGGTAGTTGATATCCGCCGTCTAACTGTTTACTATCCTATTGGATCGTTGAATCTTGAACTGCTCAGTTTCCGTTCGTTAATTTCGACGGATAGTTGACGCTTAGTAGGGTAACCGTGTCAGAAACCAAAATTAATCTGATAGATCCATCGAGTTTTACCTTTGGTAACGGAACTGTCTTATGTTCGGAGATATCTTAGTACTAACCATATCAGTAATCAAATTTCTTGATTTATCTGGGTTTTTTTTCTAATTTCAAAAGCAATGCAATCCAGATTGTTTAGTTCCAATATGTTGTTTCTAACATTTTTAAATTTCTGATTGAACAGGACTTGGTGGTTCCAAACTGCATCAGTTTCTCTTTTTGGATTTGACTTATGGACGATCACTCAGTTTGTGCACGAGACTCCGTTGGGCCCTACTTTAAAAAAAATTATCACTCTCACACCTTGACGCATTTCGCTTTGATTTTCGGTGCCATCCGGACTGAATTGGCTCGGATCCTTGCAAGCTAAAAACGTTTCTCAACGGTTTACCATGGACGATCACTTTTGTTTCTGCTTATGGTTTTTTTGTTTCAAAGTTTTTTTTCACGGGACAGGTCTGTTAGCACGATAGTCTGCATAAATAATTACGGGAAAATCATAGAATAAATTGCCTGATGGATTTTTGCAACAGATAAAAAACATTGTAACATCCTCAGTTGATTTGAAAATCTATGTTGACCGTTGCTTGGTTTGTTGATTTTTTCGTGGGATTTTAACTGTTGAATTTGGGACAGAAAACACGTGCCATCATTGGATTGGTTGTCAACAATTAATTCGAGTGGCTCTTCGACCGATTTATTGAGATTTTCTTCACAAAGGTTTGAATCGTTGCTCGTATTTTGTATGCCCATTTTGTAAGATGCGCTGATTTTCTGTCCGTTGCGAGCCGGGATGCGTTTGTCAGGTCTTGGGAAAGAGAGAGAGAGAGAACCATGTTCTTACTTAATTCCGAGGATTTTCCAAATAAAACCGAATAGTGCTAGGCGGCCATTCGCTGTCACCTGGCTCGTTGTCACCTCCGCTTTAACCCAATGGATCGTCGTGTGGTTCTACGCCACCTCAAGGTCCCCCCGTGAGATGGGTTCCATTGGCTATGGAGTATACCCTTTCCATCATACTCGCGCTTCACGCTTGCTTTTCAAGCGCTTTTGACTTAATTCCAAGTGTTGTAAAAAAGTGGCACAATTTCTCATATCTTTGTTTGTCCCAACTTGTTATTCACCTTGTTTGTTCTGTTTTGTTTCGACGAATGTAAAAATTGCTACTTCACAATCAAGAACTGTCTATCCTATCCTTCACCGGTCTTTTTTTCACCTTCATTCCCGTGGCTTTTCTGTTCGCATCAGGACACAATTATTGCACTTGATCTTTAACTTTGTACGTGCCTCTCCTCTACTTGGACGTCAATTGGTTGAGACTCGAGGTTTGTTGCTATTCGCCACCGCGTTGCGTAATGCTTCACCACATCATTTGACCATGGAGCTGCTGACGCGGCTGATCACAGCCGCTCGGAATCTGATCGCATTGATTCGCTCGGTCACCATATCCGGAGCTCCGGTCCAGAACACGCATCAGTCGTATGTGTTTCAACTGATTCGTCACTTGCATGGCTATATGTTATGCAATCCGGACGTGTGGATTCGTGCTCCTTTGGAGGTAGTTTTGATTGTTTGATTGCCTGTTGGCTCATCTGTTCGTCCGTTGATGTAAATCGTTAAATCCGCGATTAATTTCATACACTTTCAATTTCTAGACTCAGTAGCTGTCAGATGAATTCGGTTTGCAGTAGTTTTGTCGGTCAGTTTCTTCTCCCGCTAACCGATAATTTATAGTGCACCAATCGCTTTACCAATCAAACTTGTTATTTTCTCAGACCTCATCTAGGAAGCGCTACTTGATCTATTTTATTAAGCGTCTTTATACCTCCAATTCGCAACTTGCAAGTGTTTCGAACCCTACTTAGGAGCGTTGCTGTCAACCGCAATTTCATCTACATCCCAATCCTTATTTCATTATGACAAGGGCGCATACCTTAGGGTTCTCGCGTTCCTCTTAGGTGTACTTCTCAGCAAGTTGTCTTTCTTAATTGCTGTGTGCGCATTCTTATCCGTTTTGAGTTCTCGAACTCGCGTGTCATAATTGCTCTTTGTATTCCCTTTACCCAGCGGTGGTCAAGCATTGACCCAAAACACTAACTGACCTGGATTCGAGCTCTTTCATCACCGGTCGCTTCCTAATCTGAAAACGCTACTTCTTTCTGGAAATGTCGTGCACGTGTTGTATAATATGCGTATGAGGGAAGTAATGATAAGATCGGCATTATATATCGCTCTTTTCCAACACCGACCGAGCGTATTCTCCCTGCCAGGTGGTTGATTGTTGTGGTGAAATGGCGATTGGGACTGGAATTCTGCTTGTCCTATGAGGGTTTGACAACTCTTTAAAAGTGCATCCTGGAATTGGACGTTTACCGTAGTAGTATCAAAATAGCATACCAGAATAACCACCGTACCAAATTGATCGAGACCATATGGTTTGGCATGTGATTTTTAAATGTGCCCGGATACGTAACAAGAAAAAAATCACTGTCACATTCGTTCCTGGCATTCCACATTGAGGCTGGAAGACAACTGATGAACACACGATTGGTTTATCCAGCCAACCTGTTAAGAACTTTGTAGTACGAGTGACTCCTCTCACAATGATAATGGTTATACTGATCACGAGTACTACCAAAATAATGACACCCAATAGTAAATTTATTTTCATTCCTCAGATAAAACAAACCAAGAAAATAGTAACTCCAATCGGTCAAGTCCTATTTCATCCGGGACACGTAAACGTATGCGTGCAATAATCTCGTGAATGACCTATTGACGTGTTTTAGACCTGGAGTTCCCATCTTAAACCACGTTGGTACGTCCGATTTGGGAAGAAGAAAAAAGAAACGGAAGCGTTTTTTCCATGAATTCCAACATACATCACCCTATCGTGGTTCATCTATCAAATCATTTATTGTCCACCACGATAGTAAAGGTTGTCAGTTACCACGGTTGTACCGTGCCATCCAGATCGAGGTAAAACGAACTTCACGCGAACGGTTTGACCCAAAGGCCTACTCTACAAATCTAACAGCGCTAATCGGGGCCTAAGTCAGCCAGTTGTAAGTGAACGTTGATGGAGTAGTCTCTGTTCTCACGCTCCTATAGGGATACAATCGCACGAATGGAACACTCTTGAAACGTCGCCATGTCAGCCTCAAGTGCTTGTTTTACTTTATGGATAAAGAGCATTTACCAAAGAGAAACCAGTCGAATCTTCCGTTTCTACCACTGCTAGTTCAAGTCAATTTCTTCCGAAGGCATAAGTTCCCGGCTAGCCACGAATCCAATCTGTTTGTTCCTCAACGGTTTGGTTTTTTACCTGCCGTACGATTTACTTCCGAACTTCTAATTTTCTCATCCTCTTTGTTTTACTTTGCAATTAATTTGTTACTACGATAGGTGAGCTCGACTCAGTCTCCAAGATACGCTGTCTAATTGTCGCGCAAACTTCCTGCGTATCACTCGTCTATGATTGTTCCAGATTACCGGGCATAGGTATCGACTATAATATCGTTACAAAACTGGATCTTTTTTTAGTCTTACGTACCAATTTTTATGATTATCGATCGAGTTTTCTCCGTTATACAGCTACGTGTGCGCACTAACTTGCTTTCAGCTGATTGGTCTCGAACTCATCGATCAAGCACGGACTTGATTGATACTTTCACTTAACGTCTCATTCACATTTTGTGCGGGAAATACAAATCAGTAAGATCTCAACCGGGTTTTATACATGTCAAATGATTTCTTATCTAATCTAACAATTTTTCCGAGAGAATGTCAACCTGCACAGCCTGGTGTTGTATTTCTCGAAATCTGTTTTTCTAATTCACTTCACTCGCACTTGCTGATAATTCTGACTCCATAAAACAATCTATGTTATTACCTTGGAACTTAGCAACCAAACGTGAAGTGCGTTTGCCTCTGCTGATTCCTTCTAAGTCCATTATTTTACTATCCGAGCGCTGCATGTCGCGTTTTTTTCTGTAACTCGTGTTTTTACAGACTTGCAGACTGTTAACTAGCTCTCATCATCGATTCATCATGCTGCGTCAACATGAAGCTGACCATTGCAAATCATCGAACTATTGTACAGCTGTTTAATCTCTGTGCTAGGCATCATCAGCAATCCTTATCTATCACGCCGGAACTGAGGCGTGAACTCGGGACGAACACCGGTCACCCGAGCAGGATCTCAAATTTTCGTCGAACATCAGCACTATAATTCTGTTTCATTTTTAACCGCCCTTAATCGCGCGCTAATGTGTTCTCGTTTTGGGTGTTGCCTCACCGCCACAACCATTTGGAAGCAAAATGGCCGAAAAAGAATAGGCCAAAGAACCACAAATAGCTGGTAAGATGTATGCAAATAAGAAATGCTTTCGATTGCCATATCACCTGAGGCTCCAAACGGTCGTATGGACAGATCTCAGGGACCTTCATGTGCCAGTCTAATCGGATGTTTGCAAGGTTTTCATTCCGTTTTCACGTGTCGTTGACTGACCATCCCGACCCATCTTCCAGTCAGTAGTTGCCTCGAATAACATCATAAATCAAGGCATGCGATTCGTGATCATGTGACACACATGATCCAGCTACCTTGATATACTTAGATTAATTGCTTTCTGAAAACGTAGTCCTGGAGCTCGATACTCAACAGGCATAGTTTCCGAAAAATTTCCCTGTCATATACTGTGAAGGCCTCGATGTTCAAATGGGGACAATTTTTGTTTATCTTTTTTATGTAGTGGTGATGTTTCAGTGCCTTGCCAGAACACTGATCGGACTAGCACAGCGTTCACTCGACCGTTAATCAATAATCAGATGTCACCCTTATGTCACGAGTCCTTCTTATTGGTAAGACAATCGAGTCTTCCCTATACATGATGATTTCTCATCCACTCGTGTAATAGGACGAGAAAGACAGATTATTTGAGCTTACCCCGCTGTTTAACGCTGTGCGATGATGATGATGATGGTAATGATGACTTTTTATCTGACACAACGACGTGATGAGCTATGGTAATCATTATATCGATACCACCTAGTTTAAACACTAAATCGATCGTAACAGTCATTTTGCACCATAATTGTTGTAGATCGGTGCAGTTCAGTGCATTTTAATTGTCGTACGTATCCTCCAAAACTCTTGTTCATGTAATGAGAAGAGTACAGCCCATTGAATTTGTCATTAAATAAGGACAACACTTTTTTCAGTAGTTCTTTGGTTATGTGGAACTCTATATGAAGTGGTTATCTTCTCTCTTTCTTTACCTACCTTGTAGATCTTTTGCTCTATGACACTTTAAAATTACCTCCAAAGACACCTTGCGAAGACGTTTCAAGTAGATTCTAGTCCTGAACAAGTGGTTAGGAACCCAGAAATTTTTCCGCCTTTTTTAATGCATCATTTCACCGAATTCTTACTCCATTCCGTTCTTGTCTTCCATCTATCCCTTTTCTGTTCCCTTGATAGGTTCAAGACCAACTGTATCAGTTCCTTACAGCGGAATTTTTGCCCGATTTAGTTCGCTTTGGTTGCGTACATCGGACAAGTACAGCTATTCAATCGATCCACACACTTAAACATTACTTCTCTTTGATCGACCCCCGCAAACGTAGTGGATATGAGTTGAAAACCCCAAGTGAGTCCTGGTGTCGCTTCCGTTCATCTTCGATATTTTGGGTGTGCACATATCCCTAGATGATCAGTTATTATATTAAATGTTTGTGCCGTACGTGTGAAAGACTATCCTATCCCAGTTGTACCATTGACTTGTTCTTGCGGCGAATACTCAGAATTAGGCCGCGACTCTTTTGTATGCTCGAAGACTAAACGCGAGTTATCGGGGATGCTCCAGCAAACAGAACGTTGAATACTTTCACTTCCGCCGTTTCAAATCCTATCACTGCCAGTCAATTGGGTTGTGGACGGCAATTCTCCGTTTCACGGCTCGTAGCCATATGGTTGAGCTGTTGAAACATTACATGGTTTCATGTCAGTCACAGTTGCCGACTGTTCTCATGAATGCATTGAACTTTAATGATTACAGACTAGAAGTTTTCCTCGCAATGATCATGCTCGAGGAACTCAATTGTACGGGATCAGAACACTTCAGAACTTGAAGATTCATTTGAACTTTGGTGTAAAATAGCTGTTTTATTAACCTACTTTCTATTAGGGGCACAATAAAATGGTTATTGTTCTGTTTGGCTCCGTAAGCTTTGCCCGCATGGGCAGCACCGAAACATCCGCATTTTAGGGTGTGATACGTGTCATCGCCGATCTTTCATATTCTGTCGTATCTTTCAATGTTTTTTTTAACCAAATAGTTGCGCTATCTTTTGCATCTCAGCGATGGGGACGTGGGACATCTGCTGAGGAAGTTCTGCGTACGGACTTCTCGAAGCGATGTTCCCGTTAAAGCGCATGGATGATGATGATTGATCGATACTTCCCACCCTGAATGCAAACCATCCAGTCACGAGTGGCTTATGAAGCACGTAACGTTACGTGTTACTGAACAATGAAAGTTTGTATAAAACAGTTCACAGTTCACATCTTTATTTCTATACATTACGAATCGAACTCGGTTTGGATACAGTTCACATAACATTATCCTCATCGGCCTTCGTGGAAGAGTTTACAGGGTATCCATGATGTCTAGCCCCATTGGAAGTACCTTTGAACCGAGGAATCAGTCACCAGCTTCCAGTGGGTTGCGTGACCATCAGTGTTTTGTAAGTTCACTCATCTGGCCAAAGGCTCACGGCATGATCCAGTTAGGGTAACCGAATGTTATCAATCATACTGATGTACCCATAGGTAGGCAACCAACGGTATATATATATATATATATCACCAATCTTCAAATTCAAGGCTAAAGTCGCCGTGTTCTGATTACTTCGGAGAAGCTGGTGTGACTTAGATCATGAGTGTACTTTTTTATCTTTTAAATTCCGTTATTTTTGGTACCGCCCAGGGGTTTTATCGCCGGACTATGACGGGACTAATAAAATTATGTACTCTATCACGCATCAGATTGTGCGATAACCACCGATTTGTCCATTGTATGTGCATGAGAACGTTGCGAAGAACCATTGTCTCATAACCGTACTGATGCGCTGCTCCTCGGGAAAGTCACAACCTCAGCCCTCCATGCTTCGTGACGGCAGTGATCACCTCGAATCAGGATGCGTACAAAGCTCCGAAGATGGGTCGAACGTTTCAGCCAAATGCTCAGTCGGCCTGTCGTGGAATTTATCTGCGTAAGTTCACCAAGTACCGTGGTCTTGAGCGTTCCGACCAATGAGAAACCACTGCGGCCGTTCAGACGATGAAAAACAAGAAGTCATCCGGTGATGATGGCATTCCACCCGAGATCTTCAAATCGTGGTTGCCATCTCCGTTGAGTCCACTAACTGAGCTATTTCGTCCTATATGGGACTCCGATACTTTTCTCAAGCGCTGGGCAACCTCTATTCTACTCCCTATACCAAAGAAAAGCAACAAGACCATCTGTGCGAACTACACAGGTATCAAACTCATCAATATAGCAGCTAACCTCTTTGGAACCGTTCTACTAAACCGCTTTGTTGCTGTTCCGGACGTGCAAACACGTTCTAACCAATGTGGCTTTCATCGAGGAACAAGTTGTATTTACCAGATAATCACATTACGTCGAATTCTCGAGCAGCGGTATAAGTTCCACTAGCCTACCAAAGCATGCTTCATTGACATCCGTGCAGCATTCGACTCGGTTTACAGACAGTCACTGTGGAGCATACTTCGAGACGACAGGATGCCGGAGAAGTACATTAGGCTGTTAGAAGCATATTACTCGTCAACACGGACGCTTGTCCAAGCCCACGGCGAAGAATCTCCAGAACTTCCTCTTGACTCAGGTCTTCGTCAAGGTTGCCTGCTGTCATCGATTTTATTTCATTACACCATAGACTAGATAATGCTTCATGCCCTTAATAAATTTCGTAGAATGCAACTTGGCCACGGTTGCTGGATCACAGAGCTTGAGTTTTCCGAAGACGTTCTTCTGGTAGAAGAACCTGTAACTGTGCAGCTGGTCCAAGACCAGGTTGTATGCGAAGCTGCGACTGCTGGCCTAGAGGTAAACACATCGAAAACAAAGTTCTTCACAAATTCACAAGACCCGTCACCTGGTATCCACATTAGTGGCAACACTTTGGAACGGGTGTTTCACTTCAAGTACCTGGGCTGTATTGTCCAATCGGACGACCAAGTCAGAAACGAGGGTAAGCTCCGCGTAGACTGCGCCACTATAGCTTTCATATCACTTCACAAGGCATTGTGGTCTCGCAGCGAAATTAGCTGCGCATGAAGCTGCGCAGTTACCGTGCCGCCATCCGCCCAGTCCCTGCTTATGCATGTGGAACCTGGCCACTAAGGGCAAATGATCCAAACCGGATAGAAAGGTTTTATCATTAGTACCTCCGCTATATGGCAAAAATTAAGCGGTATGACGCAGCTGTGTGCTAGAACTGATGAACGTCGAATAGCTTTGGTTATTTCTCCAGAGACGTTGCCTCCAGTGGTTCAATCATGGTCTTTGCCAACCGAAGATGGAATTGACGAAAAGAAGCCTATTTTCGTCACCCCGTGTAGACTAGAAATGTCCTCTCGGTGGCCAGTTGAATATGTGGATTGGTGCTGTTGAGGCAGATATGGATCGCTTAAGTCTTCGTTCGGTTTTCGGCTTACATAATTGGTGCAACAACTGGATTTCCGCCGTGTTTTGACCTCGCTGCAGATCCTAACGCAAGGACGGCTGCAATCAGAGACATCCGAAAAACCGACTTATTTCCTCTCAGAAGCTAATCGCATAAAAATAAAAATTAAATCAACATGCAAGCAATGCGTCAAGCATGACGTTGAGAGCTACACATTGACCCAATCAATCGGATTTTCTAACTGTTAAAATAATTTCCGTGCACTGTTTCACGGTCACTATGTATAGTTTGTTGTTCAAAGCTTCGTCCTAAACACTAAAGATCGTCTAAAATGGTATCTTCTCCAAGTACTGAAATGTTCTTGGTTTTTCCGGTTGCGTGAAGCCTTATTCTGGAATATAATGTAATATGTGAAAATGTGATGCAGGAAGGATCCTATCTGCCAGGTCAGGTTCTAGGACTGCTGATTTGGCCCTGATACCACTGTCCAATGACTGTGTAATCGAGAACACCGAAAGTCATACCGGGACACGCATCAGCATCGAGACATTTGTGTATGGTAAACACTACGTGTCTACTCGTTCACGAGATATAGATCAACTCAGAAAGAATGGGTCGATAAATTTACTGTGACCCGCACTCGTGATTGATTTGTCAGTCGCCACCGTTACCACCCGCACGAATATATCTGATAAAGTAGACAGGTACGCCTAAATTTCTCAACAAATAATAATTGTTCTTCATCTGTACATAAATAAGCTTTTCGACGGTTTACAGTGCATTCCCTGCATCTCACCAATGTGAACACAAACACTATGATTGTTCAACTTTTCGGCACGCGAACTACTGATCACATGTGCTGGTCTTCGGAACACACATTTCATGCTCTTCCGTCCGAACCAATATGGGTCGATGCATTGTTCCAACCCCTGCTAGATGGATTGACGTAGTCTAGCTCACACTTCTACCACTGCTAACTTGATACTTCTGCATAATCGTTTCAAACGGTCTAGCTTTTGTCTAGTCATCTATAATTTTGCTGTTTGCATGCACCAGTCATGCTTCTCAACGGATTGTCACATTTCAAGCCACCAGAAGTACTATGTTCGTTTCGTGCTGATAGTCAAATGCTAATGACTCACGTGTTCTCTTGTTGCTTTTGTTCGCGCGAAAGCAAACAGGTAAAGGTCCCGACATCGTATCACCGTATGTGAAATTTGCATCCGTTTTTTCCAGTTATCGACAGCAGATGGCTTGTTATCGTGAGCTTATCTGTTCTGTGTTAGCCTTCCCTCTCTCGCTAGCGGGCTGCGCTCGCCGTTCGAATTCCGCGCCCCGTTCTCTTCTGCGTATGTGCTCACTCAAGGGAACCGCTGGCGTTCCGTTCCATTTTTTTGTTCGACTGCGAGGCTTGAAGACTCGAGGCTGAACCATTGTGTCTCCAATCTCAGTTTGTGTCCGTGTCCTGCCAGACCACGGGCTGTGTGCTCCTGTGCTATCGTCTTGTGCTTCAGCGTATGTATAGATCAATCCAACTGAGCAACACAGCAGGAAGTGAGCATTGATCAATTATGCTGGTTACCTAATTAGAAATGGGTCATCGATGGGCAACTTGGTCCCACGAAATTTGCGTTAAACGATCACGATGTTGACTGTTTGACTACCACTTGTTGAGAGAACCAGGTCTATCTGTTAGGTACCGGACCATAGGGATGGTTTGGGTAGTGATGTTGCTTTCTTCTAGCCTATGGAGAATGACTCATCATATATGTCACATGTACATTCTCCCACCTGGTGTATCGAAGTAATTCGATGTCGAACAGCGTAGAAAGCGTGCTTCATCGATTCGAACGTGGAAAATCTTCATCTTGTCGTGATCCAAATCCAATATATGGAGGCCATCCGTTATTTGGCTGTAGATGCTCTACCAACTAACCTACGGGGCCACATCAATGTGTGTTCAGTTCACATTTGAAGATTGTCGACTAAGTGAAATATCCGACTACGTTTCGATGTCGCTTTGTACCTCAGTTGGTGAATTTGAACCTCGCCGAAGTCATGGATTTTTCACATTTCTGCATTTTGTCAAATTCGCCAAGCAAGACTTCGGAGAGGTATATTTTGCCCATGGCCTGTCCTGGTCACGTCCATACAAGTCTAGCACAGTATTTGATCTTTCATGAACCAGGTGAACTACCGCGTCAGTACTCGAATCATCTACTAGAACGTTTCTGAGTTGATTAAAATTTCTTGATCTTCGTTTTGCTTAATCTTTCGAGCAAACTAATTCCTCGCCCTGTTCGGTTGGAACATGCTGTTCGGTTTTAGCTAACTGTGTAACAGTTGTGAGTCGTATGCGGTTGGTTTTTCCGAGTATTACAGATTACTCATATTTTAGGGAACAAACTCGACCACTTGCTCGTTGACTTTAAATTCCATACTTTCGTGGTTTGCTAACATTCATGAAGCGCGGGTATAGTAAAAGGGGCGCAATCCGTATCCTCTTGAAACCACTCGATTCTAAAGGATAAACAACACGAACAAAATCGAAACATGGAGTGGGGATTTCAATCGCTAGCGATGTGGTAACTGGCTGCCGTGTACTCTTACTACAGACACGTACTGCCGACATTTGTTCACTGTTTACCGTTTTGTTTTGCATTTTATTTGCCGTCAGACAAACTACCTCTCAGTCCGGCACAGGAGGTGCTCAAATTACGCGCGAACTTGCTAGTCTATTTGAAACAATTGGTTTCGCGTCAAGGCACGTTGTTGGATGCAGAGATGCAGTCTCTGTTGAATTATTTGCTCGTAGTCGAAGAGGTACGTGTTCATCTTGGATTTAACTGCACGTATCAATTTTTCGACACTTCATTCGTTACTTCCTCGAGAGGGGGTCGTGCTTTTTATGTTCCCTTTAGCTTCCTATCGAGCGCCGTTTTTATAAATTCTCTGTTGTGCTTAAGGCATCTTTTTCGTCAATGAGAAATGATGATTTGTTAAGGTAATTTTTGATCCACAGGATTGGACTGAACGAGGGATCGAAATCACCAAACCATGCCGGTGCATGCACACAGGTATATATATATATATATATATATATATATATATATATATATATATAGACGCAGTAAGTAGTATCTGGATGAGTGAGCAAAATTTGCCCGGGAGCACACGACTGGTTTCGTGGTTATTGTTGCTCGTCAGGTGGACTCTTCGAAGAAGAGCTTCCGTACACACTCTTGACGCCACAGCTTCGATTCTGGTGAAGTATGCGGATGTCTGGACAAGAGAGCACCGGGTACGCATACCCGACGAGCGACAATAATCGCGGATCCGGTTGTGCTCCCGGGCAAATTTTGTTCACTCATCCAGATACTACTTACTACTTCCTTGTATATATATATATATATATATATATGTATATATATGCATTTATATATGCATTCATCCATTCGTTTATCCACTGCCTGGTTCTGTTTGAATTTAGATTTTTTGTATGTTAAACAGAACGTTCACTTCTTACCTATATGTTGTCACATTATTTGAGTGGTTTCATTTTCTACGAAACGTGAGTTATTTTATCACGTTGCACTAATCCCTTTTCCTATTTCTCCTCTCCTTATCTACGCTTGGCACACTCTGATACATGTGTGTTTGCGTATAGGATGAAAATTTGCACGATGTCCTCTATTTGCTCACGACTCTTCTTGTGGATACACCAAACGCAGTCGGTGCGACGTTTGTACGCAACGATGCACTCCATGTGGCCTTTAAACGTTTGTCCGTACTGGACGAGAGTAATCGAGTATACGCGATCAAGTTGCTCGGTTTTCATTTACACTTTTGTCGACTTCAGTGAGTTGCTAATCTGTTTTCGCCGTTAAGTCATGCCCTGTCATGTGGGAGGGGGGCCTTGTCTTTCATCCTGTCCCATATTAGGCCGAGTGGTGTGCGGATACATCTTGGTCTTGTTCCGTTTTGTTTTGTGACGCCCTTTTGTTATCGGGAAAAAATTGTTTTTACTAATATGAACCTGAGAAATGGTGGATGCCCTTGACTTCTGTTGTTCTGTTGGATGCTCGCAGATCTGTCCCCGCTGATGGCAAGTACAATGAGACATACTGAGCCCTCAGACGAAAAATGAGCAAGAACCTGAGAAATGACCGCGGTAGTCGAGTGGATTAAGCGCTTGTCACCTCGAGAATGTCTGTGATCCGAATCCCAGATCCGCCGGTCACTTTGGTGGTAAACGACGATTGGGTTTCACTCGACTCTGCAACACTTGAGCTAGTGAAACTTAATGTGGTTCTGTTCAACCCAAAATCGTGTTTGTTGGTCACCCCTCTCCTTTGTAGTGGTGGGCCCATTGTGGTTGTGGGTCATGCTGCTTCTAACGTAGAATATGTGAACTATGTGCTTACGGGTTAGGACCCAAGGAAGTTGCGACTTTTCCTTGATAGTTCGAACGCTGGGGTAGTTATGTTCGGGATGCATTTTGCACTGTCAAAGTGTAAAATGATAGTTTAGGAATGGATCGACTAGAATTCGAGATTTGTTTTTTGGAAGAAAGGAAACAAATGAAGTTGTATCCCACCCGGTGGGGTTGTGTAACAGATGAGGTTTGGCGGCGTGACATCCGATTATCGAGCAACCGTTGGGTTTACATAGCCGCTGTGAGGTTGGAGCTACTATGTCGTTCTGAAAAATGGCCGTTGAGAAAAGAATATATACGAGGACTTTTCATATTTGAACACCGTTGTCTTTGTAGTATTGGTAGAATGTGGTGGAATTTCTTTGCGAGTAACTCGCTGAGTTCTAAGGTCCATATTTTTAGAACGGGTCTTCAATCCGAATAGGTTGATTTGGCTGGACCGTGTTTTGCGTTTGCTCACAGAACGGTGTACGTCGTTCTCCGAGGCAGTTATTGATTTGCAGATGTCCCGTGGTGACCCGTGAATGACATGGGGAAAAAGCATGCAAACTTTCGCCACTATACTGGTTCGCGTAAGGGTACTTAGACTACCAGGTTGAGGTTCACGAGGTCGTCCGAAACAATGATTGGAGACAGTAGGCTATATGGTTCAATATCATACTCGATGACGTTCTAACATTGGAAATCTTTCTTCTTTTTGTATAGTTTACCGTCAATCTTAACTATTGTTCGTTCTTTTTTCGCTTTTGTTTTATGGTGTTGTGAGGTAGCAACCAGAAACACGTTGACGCATGCCCAAGTGTTTAAAAAAAATTGGATGAACTGAACCAGTTTTGTACGGATACATTTCACACTTCTGAGCACTGTGTACGATTTTTGTCCCAGTTACGTATTTATGACCTTGCGCAACAATTGCTAATTTGAAACGAATTGCGCGATATTCGATTTTTTTGAACGCACGGATCGGAATTTTGATATTCGGCTGTCGAACATTGCAATTTCAGTTCCACCGATCCTGTCAGTTAGCACAAATCCCTGTTTCTGTTTTTTTGATTTGTTGTGTGTGTAAATTCTACAGCTCATTGTCAGCAAAACGTTTGCACAACTGTCCACTGCTGATCCCGGTGGAGACCGGCCGTGTAAGACAATCGAATTAGGGAAGTTTTGTCCCGCAGAACAGATAACGAGATGTGCGGTCGAGACAGATTAGGAATTGTGAAAAAAATACCGCCAAATATTTGAGAGGAAACTTAATTCGTAAATGGGGGAAAAAATCAGTTCTGCAGGATTCATTCCCATTTCATTTTAAATGGGACTAATTAAACCCGAGAATCGTCACTAGTCGGCAAACTATTCACTTACCAATGCATATGGCCATTTGGTGATGGAGAGTAGACTGTCTTATTTTGGCGTCCGGATTGTCATATTCTTTCCAAACCTCATTTTTCTGACTGTGTTTCCAGACATTCGGCACGATCAATCATCTTTGGTTTAGTTTTATCTGAAATTTACGAAGAATTTAAGCACCCCAATCTCTTTGTGTGAAAATAACCCGTTCGGTGATGAAACATCCGCGTTAGGAAATTGGTGATCACGTATAGGTTGGAAAATATTGTCGCTACTGTCTGACAATTGAGTCATGTTTTCTTGTGAATAGAACGATTTTTTCACACCATTCGGCTGTGTTTCTTTATTATTGCTTCATCCGAAAGAAGCGCAACGAGTTAGTCACTCGTGATTGACAATCGATGGGATTAGGCCATGTACCTACTCTTTTACCATCATGGCCTCGAGCTCTACATTCATGGTTCGTCGACGTCATGTGTCCTAGCGGCTGTATGGAATGCTCGTTTGTTAGTAATCAGGTGTGAAGCCTGCGATAAGAAACTGTGCTCCTTCACTGAATTCAAGTTCTGTGCATCTGGAAATGCATTTCACAACGTCTAATTTGGCTGCCATCTCCGCCCTCTTGTGTTGCTGTTTTTAATTATCTCTTCTTACTGCCCGTTGGAGACTTTTTGGAACCTTCCAGTGTTCGAGACCGAGGTTGGTTTCGGCAGCTTCTTCGTATTGCTATCACGCACACGCACAAACACACACACACATCTATCACGTGGACTAGGTTCAAGTGGCATGTAACATTTGCTTTGCATATTTGCTCGTTCATCCTTTTTCGCGATTGATAACTACCCTCTCTTATTCTTGCTGTTTTCGCTTTCCTCAACCATTATTAGCAAATATGATGATCTAATGGATCGATACGGCTTGTTTGATCTCATGATCGAGCGCCTATATGATGCGGCTCCGAATTTGTCCGTCCTTATTTACAATGCACTGTTTGAGGTAAGTCCTAGTGCATCAACCTTGTCCCCGTAAACATTTGCTTGTATGAATGCGTATATGATTGCCAGAAAAGTCATTTAGACAGCAATGAAGTGTACACAAAATGCTCATCAAATTAATCGATTGGCTCGTTGTTTGATTGCCTAAATATTCGTTGTCTAAAGTTGCAGACAAATGTGTTGGTCTTTTCCCGTATGCAGCTTTCGAAAATTTTGTAGTTAGCGGGCGTTGGCCATCGAAGAAATTTTTTTTAAATGTTTGTTTTAATTGGGCGAACCAATTCGCTGATGTGGTATGCCATCAAACAAGTCTTTGATTGTTCTGCTCGCATAGTTGGCTTGAAATAGGCGATTGTATGTATACATCTTGGTAATCCATTAGTTACGTCATTGGTTCTAGACAATTGCAGGTGAACACACGGTTCTAAGTTTGAAAACCTTGGTGTGAATTAGAAAAAAGTGTTAGCAAATGGTTAGTTACCAGATAGTGTTAGCGCGTATATGAAGACATTCCTTGAATCATCAACAACCTCGTTCATCAAAGACGTTTCCCAGTTATTTGCTTAGTTCAACGATCAAAAAGTTTAACTGTCTACCTTCCGTTCGTCAATAGTTTACAGTATTCCAATGAATTTCATTGTTTTTGGACGATCATTGTCAATCGTCTGCGACTGAGGATTCCGTTCTCATTCTCCTATTACGGTTGCTGTCTGATCCGTCGGGTCACATTACACGTGCTTAACTCCCAGCTAGTTCCCCGAGTGAGATTTGCAAATTTGTAATCGAATAGTTTAGTCAATAAGAATGAATTGAAGTAATTGTGATTGATTGTATGCTACCTTGCAATTTATTTAAGAAACAGCTGTGTTGATTTGAGTGATTAACAAATAAATGTGAAAATGGTCTCCGTCACTTGCGTGCGAATTATTATGGTCGAGTCTTGTCATAGATGGTGACCATTCTAGCGTTTTTGCCCTCGCAGATTTTTAATGCTGTTGTTATTTTTCGACAAGAAACTATGGTTTTCGGGGTATTTTAAAATTGATGTTGTTTTAAGTATTGCGCGGTTGGAAATTTTTATATGCCTCCGAAACGTTTCATTGAAACTTGCTCTGTGACTGGGTGTTTCACGTATCGACCAAGGCCACCCTAGATTAACCATATAAACGATTGATCTCAGTTGACTAGAACAAGACTTGCCCGAATCTCACTTTCCACCAATATTCTTATGTCCTCGGTGCATACATACGTATGAAAACAAGAAACGTCAGCGCTAGAGGCAGGGATCGCAACATGCAATGCGGATACAGGAGATGCGAACAATGAACAAATAACTAACGGGGACAAAAATACAAAACGTGAGGGCTAGATTTCACAAGAACCTCATGTCCTCTTTCGATTATATCCACCATTACCCTGATGGTTGAACAACATCTTAGCCCCGAATGCAAACCGGGTACACGAGAGCAATCCTTGGCTCGTAATCGCACAACTGAGCGCATGTGTATGAATCGGAACCCTAATCCTTTCACGGATTGATGGAGAACATCAGGATGATCCATAAGGATGTATTAAAGATGGTCGATAGCTACCAACCGAAAGAGAGAAAAAAACGTCCTGAGTACTGAGAGAATCGGACTTGGAGGTGGTAATTTTGCCATTTGATGCAGAATTACGATAATCAACCAGTCAGAAAAGAAAAATGATCCGTCTGAAAAACCTGTTGAACCAGTCCATATGGAATAGAGAATGAAATGAAACAGAAAAGTCTTTCATAGGAATAAACAGGCACACAACGTCGTCTGTTTAATTTAGGTAACACAGCTTCCCTCTATTTTCCAGTTCGAATGTAGCAGTTGAACTGGGGAAATGGAGGAAAGGTGTGTGACCTAGATTACGCAGACGACTTTCCGTGTCTGTTCGAATCCGCGGACCATGCACAAAGCGCACTAGATATACCTTCGGGTTCGGTTGCTCGGTTTGGGATATGTTTCGCACCTTCGAAATGTAAAGTGCTGTTACAGAACTGGACGACAATAGTGCGGGAATTGATACTGGATGGAGAAGAACTAACGATTGTAGACGTTTTCACTTACCTTGGTAGTTGCGTACCGAAAGATAGTAGCCCGGCAGTAGAGGCAAACACGTATATGAAACTTAGTAGAGTACGCTGGTTTGGTCACGTGTTGCGTATGTCAAACACTCGTCTATCATGCCGTGCCCTACTTGGCGTTCCCCCCGAAGAATGGAGGCCAACAGATTATACGGTAACGTAGGATGAAAAAATGTACAGCGAACTTCGGTAAAGTAGATGTCTCGCGTCTTCGTGGTTGGGGTCCGAAAGACTCGTCAACTAGCTGGCTGGACACACTGGAACAATGGCGATTGTTTTGTCATTTTCTATCTAATCAGCATGATTGGAAGAGTGTGTTTGTACAGTTAGACTGCGCTCCATGTGTTGGCTGCAGTGGCGTTTTATCTTTTCCCGCCTGTGT
>LUCM01011497.1:60732-70921 GCA_008360955.1 Fasciolopsis buskii
CTTCTAGGTTTCATACGCTGAAATCAGGTATTCTGAGAGCGAATAACTAGTATTAGATTCCTGACCTCCACGTTACTCATCTGGTCACTCCATCCGCTCCTAGTGATAGTACGTAGACATTGGTGGTCGAAAACCTCTAACCGACGAAAATCTCCCACATGCATACTTCATGTCTCGCAACCATACAACAAAACTGAGCTCACTGCGGCACAGTACACACAGCCTTTCAACTTCAGTGAAATATCAGGCCAATGCCACAGCGCACAAGGCATTAGGACAATCCGGGAATCACATAACTCACTTGGGACCAGTGTCGAATCACAAAGTTCGTATGCCCTCCGGATGGGGCTATACATCCTGCGTGCGCCCAGGACACCCTTCAACCACAATGGCTGGTGAGCATGCAGCCGTATCCGCATGTTTCTTACGCCGTCCATGGTTGGGTTGAAATCAAGGTTTAACTACTACTTTAGGCTGATTGTGAATGATCAGTCGACCTGTTGAAGGACGTCGGACATTAGTTTTCTTCCTAGCCTTTTTAATAGGAACGCCTCTATCATGAGAAGACTGTCTATAGTGCTTTTGCGGACGAGTCTATTTGGGACAGTCATTTTGGAGTATTTCAAGTGGCGCTTGGAGTTGATAGCCTAGTCAGAGCCCGTGAAATCCATTCTCGACCATGCTGTGGCATTTGGAGTCTTTCAGATGCAGCTGAGCACAGACGGATTAGTCGAGGTTTGGTTGTTGCATGTAGCCCATTTTCGCTCAACTATTGTTCGGCTACTTGTGACCGTATGGATATGCAATGCAATTATTCATCAATTGGTGTTCTAGTTGACGGACAGCTCTTCTGCCAGACACTCGCTTGGATATTGTCTAGTCTGATCGTCAGACAGCTCAGGCTACCTGCTGTGCTTGTCGCTTGAGCCATTTTGTCAATATTGTGTCGCCTCTCTGCATAAGCTTCTCCTTCGGCATTTGTCTGCAGCGAGACATTATGCCCCATACGAATCCAACGTGAGTCCTCACCGTGTGAATTAATCTGCTGTGTGATAGCTGTACAACTGGTCTACCCAGTAACAACCTTTCACTTTTGCTTTCCTGAGACGATTGCCACATAATGGTAATTGCAGCTGTTCACTCTCACACTGAAATCGTGGTAAACCCTATTCAATTGTGCTACTAGGTTGGCTTTAACTGGGTACAATACTCCATGAAACTTGACAGTGGTACTGAACAGCCTCTCGTGAGAACGGGATCGTTCAAAGTCCTTAAGAGTCTTGTACGGGTTTGACACTTCTGTTATCTCTTCCTGCAGTCACGGTGCTCAGTGTTCGGATGTCCAATTGTGATCTTTATTATGGTCACTTTTAAGCCTCTTTATACCTATGGTTCGTTTGTTGTCCATCTTCTCGGGAGTGATAGAAAAACAACGTTTGTTTCTGTGCTCGGACGGACATCCTCGTCTTACTTGCCATTGACGTCCTAATTTCGATTTCCGGCACCGCTAGTCATTCCCGTTTTCCAATAGCACCCTTGTTTTCTGAGATACGATGCAATCACCGTTGGATAAAAAATATACTAAAGCGATTATTTTTATTGTTTTTAATGAATAGACCATACTGTCATCTTTTTTTCAACCATAATCGAATCTGGCGGGAATATATTGGTGTCGTTGCTTCAGTTCTGATAATCGATATCACTTGTAGCATAGGTTAATGTTTTACATTTTTTATTTACCTCCTTTATTAATGAAATAACAACGCACATCATTTTTCGGGAAAAGGTTCACGGCCAACAGAAGACTGCC
Source organism: Fasciolopsis buskii (assembly GCA_008360955.1). Taxonomy (NCBI): domain Eukaryota; kingdom Metazoa; phylum Platyhelminthes; class Trematoda; order Plagiorchiida; family Fasciolidae; genus Fasciolopsis; species Fasciolopsis buskii. Next base: position 62,543 of record LUCM01011497.1, read on the forward strand.
AGTTGGGGAAGTTGACCGGCGCTGGGAGGATTTGAACTCGCCAACTTCACGTCAAGAAAAAGCAGTGCTTGCAAATGTCAACTCAACACTGTCGTGTTTTCGTTCAATTTGGCACTGCTTGACAACGTCTACTCAAAAGAGAAAAAGAGAACGGCATATAGTAGAAGTTCAAGTGCAGGATAATAGGTTTAACAACTATATAACAGAGGAAAGGTTTCGGATGAAAAAAATGCCACTGATTACGGCACTGAGTCATATTTCCTACTATCTCCAACCGTTGCCCTGGGGTATCTCGTGAACCTTAACCCGGTAGTCTAACTGGATCGACACGAGGTGCTCCACTGGATAAAGGTCATGTCTTTTCCTCACGTGATCGGTTGACCACTTCGACCCATCTTTCAAAACAAAGAGAAAGTTATGCTATCGAGAAATAACATTGCTTTAGCTCATTCCTCCGAAATCCCGCGCGCGTTGTTCGAAGTCAGACATAGCAGTAGTTCATAATTACTATCAGAGACGATCAGTTTCAAGGGCCACTTGTCACAGAAACTGATTATCGGTCTTGAAAGCGAACGATACCTGCACTCGAAGATGCAGTTTTTTCACAAATTGGAACGGTTAGAAAAGTAATGATCAACCTTGTCAGATTAGAATTTGAATTGACGTTTTATTCACTTTTTAGGGGTAGACTAATTACGGTCACGGTAATTCATTGTGGTTACATTACATTCAAGTTTACAAATACACCGTTAGCTATGATTGAATTGTGCTGTCCATTTTAACGTATCTCATGACTGTTCATACGGCTTCAATTATTGTGGATAACTTGTTCATGGTTTTCGTTTTTTGATCACTTTGAGAAGTGCAGTCACGTACCGCCGCTTCTCATTATCAGTCCGCTTACACACACACACACACACACACACACACAGCTCAACAGACATGAATGCTGTAAGTTTTAGGTCTTCGTCCAAGCTAGACCGTGTTCTCATGCGTGTGTAGTTTTTGTGATGCACGCCAGCCGATTTAAGTGAATAACCGCAAACGTGCTTATATGTTCACGTATACCCGTGTATGCGCGCTTGTGTCCCACCGAAAAACCCGGTATCCTCAGCATATCTGTGAACACCTACAAAAAAAGTTGATCTATTATTTAACAGCAAATTGATCACCAACACATATTGTGGTACGTATCGACGACCGTGTGTGTGTGTGTGTGTGTGTGTGTGTGTAACTGAATATCGCGGCATCCCACATTGATCTTTTCGTGTTCCTCCTGATTTTTCCGTTTTGACCCGCATCAACCGGGCCGGTGTCAGTTTTGGTCCCGGTATGATGATGAGAATAGGGACGGTTAAAACAAATTGTTTCCAATGTTGATACTCTACTGGTTTCGCGTTTATCGACCGTAAAGCAATCCCTTCACGGGCTTGGTCGAATTGGGCTGATTTGTTTTTGAATCCCATTGTTTACTCACTCCGGACTGACACACCTAATCGTGTTACATCTAATTTCAATTGTCGTCTACGGGTAGGAGGATAAATCGAATATTCTATCACTCCAAATCAAGACTTTCAGTCATATTCATATGTTTGTATCCAAAGCGTCGGTCAGCATGTCCTTCGACAATGTGAAAATTCCGACAGTCTCACGGTAGCTGTCAAATGTGACGTATATTCCAATCTTTCCCAAATCCACGTGACATTTTCTTTCATTTATTCAATACCCCATGCTCCTACTCGTATTTCCGAGGCGTTTGAATTGAATTGTGCGTCTAACCAATTGACTTCTTCATTTGGCACAATGAAGCTTTATTGATGGTAATGATTCCTTATTCATTTCATAATTGAAATTCTTTGTCATTTTAGTGTTGCTCGTTTTCACTCTACGAATCCTAGCCGATTTTTTCTCACCTCGTTTTCCACCCTCGCAACCCACCCCTCACTCCCCCCTACCCTTCACTCGGGCAGAATAATATCTTCTAGATCCACTTCAGACAATCCGGGTCTTTTCTATCCGCTCCGTGGTGAAACAAACGGGACTAGCCAAATCGTCCCAGTTTCATCCGGGACGAATGATACTAGCGGCCCGAATGCGGCCAGTGCGGAAACACGTGCTTTCACCATATTTGAAGATCCTATCAACGCCACGTTCGCTATCAATCTGGTTCATTTATTGTCAGATTGTGCGGACATTTTGGTCTCGGCTAGTGGTGGTTTGTTGCCCTTGCTAGCCGCAGCTTCGACAGCCACGGTGAGTAGGAATGTCATCAGGTCACTACTGTTCCATATGTTTTCTTTTAGCTGCTCAGGACGGTCCTGAACAGTTCCTTGTGTTAATCTTCACAATTCCGTGTATTCAACCAATTCCTTGTGGTGTTTGCATTTCGAAAGTTTTACACCGATTGCGTACAAACGCGGCTCAATAAAGACTTTATTATTGCTACTCTCACCATAAAGAAGAAAGCTTTTGTAGTGGTTACCCAACGAAATTCATCGATCTCTATAGTCGACTAAAACCTGAGAGTGACCCGTATTGGGTTTTTATTGTGAATGATATAATGTTAATAACACAGCGTTGTTGGTAGATGTAATGCGCCAACGTTTCAACTATCGTGGCTAGTCTTTTCCCAAGACAAGTTTTACAATCGAATTGTAAAGAAAGCGGTGTAGATCACACCAGCCTTCAAGGGAGACCACTTCCTGATGGTGTACACTGCACAAATTCAATGCGGACATGAACCGCACATTTTCACATCCTCCCAACTATTTGGAAGATTGTTCTAAACCAACTTAAGTCGAGTCGCATGTCACGTTCTGCCTCACATCTTGTTCACCAGTTCACCTGCAGTTGTAATGACATTTCCATCGGCAGAAAAGATCGATGACCTTCATCACGGATGTCAGAACGTATTCCTAATTGGTTGATCAAATCGATGTAACAAAACAACGGACTGCTTTTCGGATCATGACGCCGGGTTATCAATCACGAATCGTTTCATGACAGCCACCACGCACAGTTCACCCCGTTTCATCTGTTAAACCGTGGTTACGCAACGCTAACCGAAAGATTTTAGCCTTCAGCGGTTACACAATCCAGTATTTTATACACAGAAATGATTAACGGGTATTCTGCGTTTGTCGTGCGGATGACATCAGTTGTTTGTTGTACACAATTTAACCCCTATCCCCGTTCACTACAGCTCACAACTGAGAATAGTGTATCATATTTGCCAGAATGTTTCACACAATCAGTTGAAACGAGTAATACGTAATGATAACATCCCTCAGTATTGGTCTTCTTTCTCTACTGTTCAGTTGACTAAAAAGCATTTAGTGTTCCAAGTTGTGTTTATGAATGTGTCAAGTTATGTGCATTGGTCTGTTCAATTGAATATTCCGTACTAAACTTCATTGTTCATTGTCTTGGCCCGGTCTAATGTTGGCCTGTTCAGTCGCTTTTTCCTTCGTCGCACTGATTGTCAATATGCATTTTGCGGTCATCCTCATTATTTATCATCGTTTCACTCGTTGAACTTTTGTTCGTTCCTCTCTCCCTCTCTCTCTCCCTCTCATTCGACTTGCCTCGACTTGTACACAGGGTGAGATTGGCACATTCGAATCGGTCGATGGAATAACCATGAGTGATGCCATGTCTCTTACTCTTCGAGTGGCCTATCTGTTGGATTTATGCATTCTACACGTGGATTTGCATACAATCGAAAAACAAAGAGCTATGGCTTCCGGTACTCTGGTTCGTCAGTTTGCTCGATTGTGTGAGTTTTTCCTGTACTTAGTTGATTTATGTGGGCCTCATTCCCGTATCCGATAGTTCATATCACCCACGACTCCCCTTAGCCGTTGTTGATTGTTTTTTTTTTTACCGCGGATGTCGCAAGTCGCGATTGATGTCGTTCTGTCGATCCTCCCGGGTGTGATGTTTTTCGTGCTTTTCAATGAACAGTTCTTGGCCAAGACATCGAGACGGGCGGTTGTATTTTGACACCTAAGTATTACCACATTCGATTCCTAACAACTCAAAACCACATAAATAACGGGGATAGGAATCATTGGAATCTCCGTTTTTTCGTCTAAAGTGTGTACTACTAACCTTTTCAATGCTTAGCCTCGCTCACCATTACTTAGCTCATATGATTGGCGATAAAGCTTGCCTTGAGGACCTGGTCTTCTATCCTGATAGCTTCGAAATCGGCAAGTTTCACCAGATAATAACTAATACCCGTAAATGATTTGGCCACACTAGTACCTGTTACCACCTGTGCTTCAGAATTCGTCTAGTTTGGTTTTGACTAGACGGACAAAGATTGACCACTGGTTGGTCAGTTTGACTCCGTTTATTTGAGTAATTGCTGTTGACCGATTCGCCGTGGCTTTTCTTATCTTCGTTTTGGTCTCGTTGTTGGGCGTTCCACATTTGCGTTTCATATTGACCGAAATTGGCTACGTTTTGCCAACGATTGGAGACTTACGTGTTTTGCACCACGAGAGCTGTTCGACCATATTGTCTACTTGCGGAATGGCATCATTAAAACGTGGCACAATGATCCACTCTAAATCTCTGCTTCGAAACGTCAGTGGAAATTTTTGATGAAATCGATTCGCATGAATTGCCGGAGAGATGTGATCGCCAAGTTGCTTAAACTTTGTCAAATGCATAGTCCATAACCTCAATGACCTAGTGTATTTGGACGAACCGGTAAGTAAAACTATGCCATAGGTGTTCACATTAGACATCCCCGTAAGCGAGAGACAATAATCAGCCCAGTGGCAAACGGCTGGTATCTGACGTCACTAATTGCAACATTCACGTTTTCTACCTTCCAGGTGGCAACCACTATCCTCCGCATACCCTAGTCAAATCAGATTGGTAGTGAGTGGTCAATTTCAACACCTAAAGCGCATAAAGCTCATTTTCCTATTTCGTGGATGTCCCATCTCCTCTGCTCTACTTCATTGCATTATAGTCCCAAGTCTTTCTTAATTATATTAGATGATGGAAGATCACAACTCATGTTTTTCCACTATTCATCCATGTAACATGCTGTTTCGCTTCATCAGATTCCCTCCATCTCCATCTCTTTCTCTGTCTTTCGCCGCCTTTTCACATTTCTGATTTGGCAGATTTGACTACTGCGGTTCGTGATACTCTTGAATCCCGTTTCGCTGTCCTGTTGCCTACCAGTCAGTTAGTTCATCAACTCAAAATGTGCACCGATCTGAACGATGGTATTCGCTATGTCACTTGTCCAATGCGTCCTAATGAGACGAGTCAAATCCATATTTGTGCCCAACCAGAACAGGCGAATGAAAATCAACAACCAAAACTGACTGATTCCCCACAAGCCGACGAATCCGATATCATCTTATCCAATCATTCCGGCCGTTCTACCACCGGATCGACAACCAGTACACCGGTTGCGGTACGAAGTCTGGCTAGTCCGACATCTCGTGCCGATTCCGAGCAGTTGGCTCAGCGTTTGCTCTCTTTGGTCGCTCTGACCGATCATTCGGATGTGGAAGATCAATTTCGTCATCGATTTGGCCCACAACCCAGTCCACGTTTGGGATTGTGTCCGTTCCCGTGGCGTTTTGTCCGGTTTCTGTCGGCAGATCAGGTCTATCAATTATTGGAATGGAAACAACAATACGAGGCACGGATTTCACATTTGCCCCATGATATTCAACGGCTTTTGTATGCTCTCCGACCAACTTTGGACTATCCGTGTGTGCGAGTAAGTAGTCGTCCGAATTTCCGTTCGATTTTGGTTTTGTCTGCCACCTTTTTTCGAATCAATTGTTTCATGCGTTCAAAATGTATAATTTTTCTCCTAATCGATTAAATGTGAACTAATTGTATCTTGTGTGCTTCCTGTTCTCGCTAGTTGTTTGAATGGTGACACGATTTCCCGTACATGTGAATTATGTTTGAAAATTTCGTTTCCTATCTTGTAATCGATGGCATCAGTGTTTGGTTGCTGTGGCACACGTTCTTTTAGTGCTGCCCGTTTGCATAAGTAACTTCACACGTTCTTCTCGTCGATTTTCAACTTTCTACGCATCATCTTCCTGTATCGTATAGCACTTCAATACACGGTTGATGACTAATTCAACCGGAGCTGAGGAGACACATATTGACTCATTCATTTCTTTATAAACGCGTACGCTCACAGATGGTCGATCGCACGTCTGAATTCTCAGTTTGATCGATTCAATAATTCGATTTCGGTATTTTAAGGTCTTGTTTGTTCACACAGTGATTCGTAAGAGCTTGAACGCTGCCTTCATCGGATTATCGAACCATTGTAGGTTTGCTTCGTCAGACTTTGTAGAGGCTAAGAATGATTTATTATTTTCTCCGGGATGTTTGTGAGTGCAACATATCATCACCTATGGTGTCCAAATTGGCTTTCATTGTATTTTTTTGTGTTGACGATATCTCGTGGTTTAGCGCCCGAGCCGTTTTTAATCTTTTTACGACATAATTGAAGCATGGTGACAGTGAAAGCGACATGTGCCACAGGCTCTAGCGCGCACTACACCTGCATGCATAGTTCTTGCAAGTTTTTGTCGACTCCTATCGTTCACTTCTCTTCGTTCACTCTGTTTGTGAATATCCGCTATTCCGAGTAGACTAACTAAGACGAGAACGTATAAGTGGGTGCTTAATACTCGAAAAACTGACACTGAAGTTGAAGTAATTATGGACCGGTTCTTAATTATATTATCATGCAAAAATAAAATATCCCGCTCTATTGATTTCATTTTCAACTCGTCAGTTGTTCTCTCTCCTTGTCACACTGGGTTGACATTGTGTTATTAGTTCACGGTGCAATGTGGTGTAAAATCTGCCGACGTTTCGAACTCCTCAAGGAAACCACAAAGTCGTGGTTGAAAATTATAGTCTTACAATTTTCACCATAACGAATAAGGTCGATTCGATAAATTCTGGCAGAATTTCATCTCGAACAACCCAATACAAAAGGAGTAAAGTAGTCTGGTTTGGAATCGTTCCCCCCCCCCACAGGGGCTTTGCTGGATTTATTTTTCTCGAGTCAAATTACGGTGTTTTGCGTGTTCATGCTGTGCACTGTTCTAACTCACCGCCTTGACCACTTTTGTCTCACCAAATGTGATACAAAAGTTCGGGATAGTTGACTCTCACATCGAAGCGGATGATCTGATCGCAGACCCCGAATTTAGTCAGTCAGTCTTAACAGGGCATTTCAGCGCAGCATATTAAATTCTGAAAAGGTTTTTTTTAAACCGAAAGGTTTCCCTAGGGATGTACGAAAATATCCCATTAATATGGCTTTCGAATGACACTTTTTGGTCATCATGAATGCCTGAAAATGCAATCTGACCGACACGGAGTACCAGTTAATGAGCTGGTCTAGGCGCGCGTGCACCGATCAATTCTGACGATGTGACATCATCCGCCCCAGAACGCAGAATACTGAAGAGTAAGACAAGCGAATTAGGATTTTACGTTCCTGTACACCGCTCGGTTTCGCTCGGTTTGGCGTAATTTTTTTTTGCATGCACACAGTTATTATCTTCATTTCGAATTCATTTATTGCTGATAGGTAACCCCGTTTATGACGGGAACAGCAAAGATCTCCATCGCTAATGCGAGGTTTCAAAGCCCTTCGTAGTACCGTTTTTAAAGATCAACAATCAATGGTTACTCATGAGTAACATAGGAGTTCAGGTGATTCGTCGTGCAGTGTCAATATTCAGCTTGCTACTGGAAACCGTGGAAATACCATACTACTGTCTCATCCTTGCTAGGAATCATAAGCATTACATATCCGCCGCACCCGAACTGGGACGCCAACCCGGGAAGAGCGATTTGGGGTCGAACGCCTTAGACATTACGCTAATCGGGCCCACACTACATGATAAGGCGACCATATCCGTGGCTGGATTTTGCGAGCTACAGGACTTTAAAAACGCCACATCAGCGAATTCCGGATGAGAACTAAGTTCTTTGTAGGAAACGAAGACATTAACGCCGATCCATAAAAACTTATGCCGCTTAATAATTTCGTGTTTACCCATGCACTGGGACCCTAGCCATCGATGTGTTGCATCCGACACACTCGCAATCAAGATTCCAGTTCTGTTATCCAACTATCATTCCCATCTACTCCTTCCGTGAAGCTCCATCTGAATCCTTCTGAGGATCCTGAGGTTTCGGCTTCTGGTTTCGCTGGCGTTAGTGTGGCTCAACAGAGGGGCTAGATCCCAGTCAACAGCCGACTATAGATAGTGAGACCTAGAGGCTCGTGTCATCTCAACGTACTCACCAACAGATTGCAGTCCAGATGCAATCAGGGACACTTTCTATCAAAAGCTACAC
>LUCM01011497.1:72048-145314 GCA_008360955.1 Fasciolopsis buskii
TGTCGATCCTCAAAGAGTTGAACTGTCATAGGTGAGGCCGGGTTAGGGTTTATTGCCAGCTCTCCCCACTTTTCGTCGTCTCCAGTGGCATACGATAACGATGCCCCTATATCTCCATTTCTTTTAAACTTTGTCATAGAGGGTATTCTCCGGAACGCTTTCATGGTCTTTTGGACGGTGGAGTTGCACTCCTCTCAGGGAGTAGATTTTTCGTTTTTTACTTAGAGTAAGCCGATAATTTCACTTTGGTATGTGACAATGCACAGACAATTCAACGCGCGTTAAATCTCTTGGCGACTGAGGTCTCTAGGTGTGGCATATGTTTCGCACCTTCAAAATACAAGATACCTGTTCAAGACTGGCAGGAGCCTGTTCTCACTCACCCGTATTCACTCTTTGTGGTGGTCGGTTAGATGTAGTTAATAGCTTCAGGTACCTCGGGTGTGTGAATACCTCTTTCTGGGGTGTTGGATAATTGATTTTATCACGAATTGCAAAAGCCAGAGCAGCTTTCGCTAACCTTGTGGCGCTGCCATGCCATGCGGATTTCCCTTAAAGGAGGAGTGTAAAATTACCCGTTCGAATTGTTCTTGTTCACATTTGCGAGTCCTGGTCTATCCGTGTTGAGGTCGCCCAGCAAAACAATTATGGTGTCTGATTTCGACATCGGATGAGTAATGACGATGTTCGTCGTCCAGGGTTAGGTACAGACAGCCGTCCTCTGACTGATATGATTGCTCTACCACACCTTCGGTGGCTTGGACACGTTTATGCATGCTTGCTCATTGCGTACATTTTCATGCTTCTTCTTTGGTCTTGGTTGGTGCTTCTCGCCTTCATGGTTGGACCTCAACAGATGAGAACAGTTGTTAGTTGGAAATATGGAGACAAATGGCTCAGAATTGAAGTCATTGGGTGAATGTTTTATTTTCTGTTTGTCGGATCCATCCCGCTTAAAAACAACCTGAAAACAACTAGAAATCGCAAAATTTGCTCGGTGAAAACACAAAAACAATTGATTTGTTTTGGTTTATCACTTTCCCCTTCTTATTTGCTCACCTGTGAAGTTCCATGTTGTTGCATTTGCACCATGCTTGTTTTCAATTCGATTTACAGTCTTTCGCCTCGAGTTCGTGTTGCGTTTTCAGCGTGACGGATATATATTTCGGATGACTCCTAACCAGAATGAGGTAGCTTTATGGTGTTTCCCGAATCTCTGTGGGGAGTTGCACTTTGACACTGCGCGAGAAATCACTTGGAAATTCACACTAAGTCTCCTACTACTGCGAACTATCAAGTAGCCGAAATCTACGAGGTGCAAACGGGATTCTCCTGGCCCGTTGCCACAACATCGTCCGGGTTCTCAATATTTCTAAATCTAATAGAAATATTCTTTCCCTCCAAATGATTTTGTACGGAACCACGTTATAGCCTCGTAATACGTTAGTTCCTGACACAAGTGTGATGCAAATTTCATCTGATAAATGCCTCAGACGATGCTTGTGGTGCACAAGATGGTCCTGAGTCGTATGCTCTAAGACAATACCCTCCGTTGGTATGAAGACAGTTAGGACCGATCATATCTGTCCTTTCATGGGTGGCACTACCGGACGTGCTCACGGGTGAGTATACACATCAGCAGTCTGAGGTTGGTGTTGCTCTACGGCCCCGAAGAAATGACCGTTTGAATCAGACGATGTACGAAGAACATCGTTGTCTTTGTTGTAATGGTGGAATATGATAGGAGAATTTATTCAGTAACTTGGAGGTTAGACGTAAGATACTAGCTTCTAGAGTTCAGTCTTTGTTATAAGTACTGAATTGGGATAGATTAACGTAATTTGGGTCATGTTTTGTGCTTGCCCACAGAACGACTGTCTCGTTGTACGTAGGTTCTTCAAGGCATCTAATAGTTTGGAGATGGTTCGATGTGGCCAGGCGAATCAGTAGGCTGGTTCGTATAGCTGCCGTTAGACTGCGAGGTCTGTATAATTGTTCGATTTCCTGCTTTACAGTCCATCTTCATTCGACCTCGTTTTTTTCTGTTTGATGGGTTGGTGTTATATGGTAGCTACATTAAACCGGAGCACCTTGTTGCAAGGTTAACGGTTATACAAACTGAACTGAACATATCCTTCCGTATGCACTGGGATCATATTCCCATGTCTGATTCAACTTTGATCCATTGCAGCTACTTTTCCAAGTGTGGCCTTATCTGAAAATTTGTTTGTGTCCACGCTTGTCGGTTCCTATCCAGTTGGAATTGGGGGAATTTGTGCTGTAGTATTCGTGCTCCCGATATCGCCACACTTTGTTTCTCGGCCTAATGTTTTTTTTAAATGAATCCAATATCATTTCCATTCATTTTCCTCTCCATTGTCTTCAGGATAAAGCCTTCATACGTAGCGTCCTTCAGCCACGAGAGAATCCCTATTCTCTCCTACAGGTTCGCGACCTGAACCGATTGCAGGGTGTGATTTTTAAGAGTGAGGTACGTTGTCCATCTCTCCCGAATGACATTGGTGCTTCGTTTTCGGTTTCTGTTTCGTTTTCATATTTTACGATTCGATTCTTCCGCATTGATGGATTTTGTTCCGTTTTCTATTTGATTGAACTTGTACCAGAAAATCCCCTTCATTGTTCATGATCAAAATAGTCTTGAATCCATTCCGTAGTATATCAAAATATCAGGTTACCGTGGTACGTCAGCATAATGTCCACGTGTAACGTTGCTTTTTGCTTGATTGACGGGTGCCCTTTGAAACTCACGTTCAGTGGGAATTATCTGTTAGCCAACCAGTCTCTCCGAGCTGACATCCTGCTGAAGTCCCAGGTTCTAACTCTGGGTATGATGACTGATGTTTGTCACGGATGAGCTAGCTCTAATATCGTGTAGCTCGAGTCTGTTGCTTCCCGAGCGCGACGAGATTGATCGGATGACCTGGCGTTTGTGTGTTGAAAGTAAACTCCGAAATAATGCTCGCAATTGATTCATATATATATATATATGCTTATTGTTGTTTAACTGAACTTTATGCGGCTGGTCTTAATTTTAAAGATGAAATTCGCTTCACGTACCACCTAGATGCATTTCGTGATCACTGATCCCAGAAGAGAGTAACACCATTGCTGTTCTCGCAGTTCATATCTCGTAGTTAGTTAGTCTGGGCAACGGTAATAGCTGGTTAAAGTGTAGTGCATAAGAGGCACAGATGTTCCCAGATGCGGATGTGCAGGATGAATAATCCCCTCTTGTACAGTGATACAAGCGAGCGGTTTACAATTGCCGACGATTGATGTGTCAACTCAAACCCCCGTTGTCCCTAAGCCGTCGGTGTATTAGCTCAGGACGACTAGTTTAATTTATCGAATCAACGAATCGCTTTTCAAGCGTTTGATTTACCACAAGTTTCCCCATTTGGGGAATTGTATGTTGGAGGTAAAAAAAAACAAAACAAAAGAAAGCATGCTATTCATCCTCACGTGACTTCTTCGAGTCCATTTGTTTCACTTGGAAAGCAAATGGGGTGTATGAGGTAACACTTGCAAAGTGATCTGTTTGCCAGCAAATATCCTAAATGTTTTTATTGCACGCAAATCCAATTGACAAACGACTTCATCCAGATTAATTATTGTGCTGTGTACGAATGCGCACATTTTGAATGTCGACTGTAAATAAAGTCCGAGCGTTTCACCATCGGGTTTTATCAAAAAAAAGAAAAAAAAACAAAACATTACCTCTTCGATAATTTATCGGCTGTTTTGACTAGGCTGTTAGTGAGTAACCAAATTTCACACACAACACTTCACATGGTGCATCGATTTTTCAATTCACTTCCACCTAAAATGTTCCGACGTAGCAATTCTTTCCGCAAACTTGCATCATTCCCAATCGATTTTTTTTCCTTTCAGGAGATTCCTCGTGTTCCCGAATTCCTCGCCCTGTCCGCTGCTTACTTCCTTTCCGTTCTCATGGTGTCCAAATATCGGGATATCCTGGAACCCAGTGACACGTTCTTTGCACCTCCCACGGACGCAAATTCCCGTCCGACATCTTGTCGATCAGCACGAATTTCTAATTCCTCGTTTTGTTCGAAACCACCTTTTGTAGAACCGAACGGTATTGGCCACAAAAAATCTGTTGCATCGAATTCGCATACCGAATCGCTTACATCCGGTCCGGAGGATGAGCATGAATCTATCGTTCTCAATTTAGACTCAAATCGTGTCTCAAGCGACGAGGCATCCGGAGGAACAAGTAAGTTGTAGATCACCCTACCCCCCTTCGCACGAATACCTCGGGTTATTCATAATCCAATACTTTTTTTCCGAGTTTCGTAGGACGTTGGGATGTTTTACTCTCGACTATGCTTTTGGTTTATTAATCGTAATACGTCTTCCGTTTGCACATTCGTTCAGCACCTCATCAGTGGAAACAAATTTGTCCGGATCAGCATTCGTTTCCCCGTACTCATCCTTATTTAGTGCGTTTTTCAGACGTTACCAAGTTTTTTGTCGTCTTGGTAGGTGATCATGTAACATTTGTCCAACAGGTCATTTGTTTCACCCATTTTATCTACAAATTGGTGAATCTGGAAATATGCGGGGATAAGTAACACTACAGAAGCATGTAGACTTATGACGTCTTTGGGAAAATTACCTTCCACATCGAATCACGTAAGCAAAGATTTAGACAAGCTGTGAAACGATTTGCACTGTTGAACACGTACAGGTGAACTGAAGTAATCAAGAGAAGAAAATCCGAGTGAATAACAGGAAAATGGAAGCTTGCCCGTCGTTTGTATGTAAACTGAAACAAGCCGAAACGATAGACAAACGTAGTCGACTTTAGTTCGGTTGATAGAATGGCAATACGCCGAGCAAGTCGAACGTACAGGTACAATGAAATGGCTCTTCACAAGCGGTACATCAGTTCCGGATTTCCACCTACTGGAAGATACCATCGGCCTCAGTTGGTTTTTTGCAAGCTGTTGTCGTTGTCGTCGTTGTTTTCTTCTAGATAGTTCGAATTTGAATTTCAACAAGGTCCGCTGATCCCTTCGCGTTCGTGTGTTTCGAGGGTCTGGGTATTGGTGAAACATTTCACGGGTGTAGAACAGTTCAATCTCGGACGGACTCAGTACAGTTTTCGAAGATTTGATATTGGTAATTAAATAAATTAATGAATGAATGAATGATTTTATATAGCCTATGACAATCCAGATCGTCAGTTCTAACTAGCACTCTCTCCCACTCTCTCACTTTGGTCATATAATACCCAGGCCACATTGTGTGCCTTTGAACGCAAAACTTACGTCGGTCCCAGCACACGATGTCTCCCTTCATTCAAGACATTTGTGATCAATATACTTTATGGTCACATTGGCGCATTTTGTTTGGTGACGAGATCAAAACCTTGTTAGGAGATTCTATAATCATTCGCTCTCGCTGACACATACAGTTGATCTGGGCAGTTCGAGCTAGCCTCATTGTTTAGACCCTCGTTTATCCCCCCTAAAACGAAAATTTTGTCATCCGCTTCTCCTTAGAAATCTTGTTAGCGCATGAGCATGCATGATCGTGAAATCGATTAAATTTATCATCAATCTTCCTTTCTCCCTACTACTTACTGGCGAACGGTTGAAGTGGTCACAAATTCCAATTGCTTGCATAAATCACGCTTATAGCATCTGATTTTGTCAATCCTGGCAGGTGGCCACATTTTGGGCGGATTATCACTCGAATTGTTCGTTTGCGCCGAATGAGTCTGAAACAGGGGGAGTTGAGTACGGAAGGATTGTCATATGACAAGTTTGAGTTCTGGGTCGTCCTTCAACCAAAAGTACACAGCCGGATATGCTGCCGAAAAATGGTAGCGGGTCCACCTGCGCAGGTCACGCTATCTCTACACTTACGCATCAACATCATCATCATCGTTCAGCATTGAATAGCGAGGCAAGCCTCACCGACCGCTTCTTTTCCCTCGGTTACATGTTTCTATAAGAAGAGTGAGTATCCAGGGCGAACAGGGAGTGGACCTACACAAGCGGGAAAAGATAAAAATGCTGCAGTATCCAACACATGGAGCAGTCTAACTATACAGGAGCGCCTCTTCAATCATTCTGATTCGATAGAAAATGACAACACGATCACCACTGTTCGCGATTCACTGCCATTTCCTTCACTGTCTCCAGCCATCCACCTAGTTGACGAGTCTTTCGGACCCCAACCACGAAGAAGCGAGACATCTACTCTACCTGTACATTCCCTCATTCTACGTAGCCACTTCATCTGCTGATCTCCACAGGGCTTCTTCCACTCCGTGGGAGGAACGCAAAATAGGGCGCTCTATGATAGACGATTGTTCGCCATACACAACACGTGACCCAACCAGCGTAGTTTACTAAGTTTCATACACTGAAATAAGATATTCTGAGAGCCGACCCATGACATTGGATTCCTGACCTTCACATTACTCACCCGGTCACCCCATGCAATCCTAGGGATACTACGTAGAAATCGGTTGTCGAAAACCTGTAACCGGCGAACATCTCCTACACGTATACTCCATGTCTCGCAACCGTACAACACAACTGAGCTCACTTGGGCACGGTACACGGCCTGGTTTAGGTTACATTCACTGATCACCCGTTTCATATTAAAGAAAACCTCTTAAAAAGCAGCAGTGTTGGTCTTCGGAACAGCGTATCTTAGCCATAATCGTACTCTTCTGTCATTCGCATCGCGTCGGAAAGGCAATAAAATGACTACCGTCTGTTTCGGGACATCGGCTTTTTATTACTATCGCTCCATGTTTTTCTCCTTACTCGGAGATATAAATGTTCTTAGATGACCATTCTCCTTCAGTACGGAAGATGTGTGCCGTAAATCATGCACAATTTTTTTCGACGGACCAGATTTGCCTTGCTCTGATGCGCCGAGTGATGATACAAGAGCTCGCTTGTACTAGACTGGTCAAACCTTTTGGATTTTAAATAATATCCAGTCCATGTGGATGTAATTTGAGACCTATCATCTTTTCTAACCCTTTTCACGTTTAAAAGTTAGAAAATAGATTTTATTTCATATTTAACTATGAATTGTAAATTATTATCACAACCATTGGAATGCTTCCTACGGTATCTAGTACATGTAATTCCTTTTTGGACCACAACTTATTTGTCATCCGCATAACGACCGTAACAATATGCGTATTGTACGCAACTGTGTAACGTTTTTGTACATAAAGGCATCAGTTTCCTGAAATGGTAAGCAGGAAAACTGATGTGATCTGTCCCCGAGCAACCGATATCCATTAACCCTTCAAATGGCACGTTGGCGAATAGGGTGTAAACATTAAACGTTACCACGTAACCATGGTTTCCGAAGTTTATTCTGGTCAAGGTGATTAGTGTGAATTTTCGGTGGCTTTTCTCCTCCTCACTTTCGTAATCACTTGTTTTTCGTCTCGTACGTTCGATTTCATCGCCGTTCTTTCTTGTATTCACTCTTCCCTGTTTCCTTTTGTCAGCTCCAGCCTCACAGGCATCTAACAATGTGCCCATTCGTCCCAAAATGGATGGGCCACGTGAGAAAGACCATTTAACAGAAACATTGAATACGTGCTTAGCTTCCACGGCCTCTTTCCTGCGCGATCTGTTCGGTGAATTCCACACACATTTCGCAAAACATTTGTTGGGTTCTCAAGGTCAAATTTTACTGAACACGGGTGCCTCGACATTGCGTGACAGTCAGTCGGTGATTGAATTGGTAATGCTCCTCTGTTCTCAGGTGAGATTCTCTCATTCGTCCCGAGTTTGTTGATCTTCAACCCAATGTTTGATGGTGATAATCTTGGATGCTCTCGTTCTAGTAGGGTCGACATGCTAGAACAGAATAGGTGTAGTACATGATTTTCCGATATTGTTAGGTGAATCTAATTCATTCGTAAACGTAATGTTCAGTTGGTGATTCTTTCTTTCCTGGGTGCTTCATCACCCTCCCATTTATATGCTGTTTGTCTTAACATATGATCGTGTTTTGGGGTAGACTGTGTTGCTAATATGCCTTCATGTCGTTGTTGTTTGCCACGTGAATTTAGTTCGTGAACCTGTGATGTGGTTGGTCTTTTTAACCGGCGTTAGTCAAGTGCATTAAGCGTCGGTCGCAGATTCACCGTTCACTTTTAGAGTAAATGACAATCGGTTGTCACCGAGTCGTTACGACATCTGATCCCAGAATATCCTACGTGGTTCTATGCCGCTCCAAGTTTTAGAGTCCCGATTGACGTTCTTCTCTCCATTCCTCCCCCTTGTGTTTGTTCTCGTGGCTATGAGGCACGCTTCTTCTACTACGCTCATGCTGCAAGGACCTCATAAAATAACTACTTTTCGATTTATGTTTCAATCCTTTTCTTCTCATTTTGATCAATCAATATTGATTCACCAATTCCGTTGTGTCGATTGTAGGAATGGCAAAGCTCTCTGCAAAAGAATGCCGGTCTCGCTTTCATTGAATTGATCAATGAGGGACGGGTGATGTGCCGAGCCACACAGGAGCACATTGTTCGTGTCACACAGGAAGCGATTGTGCTTCTTAATCGCCTGTGTACAGACAGTGTACAACGGCACGCCTTGTTTGGACAGTTTGCCGCACAAATTGCCTCTCAGAAACGTGAAGACGATCGCAGTTGTGATCAGCTGATCGAAGCCGCTCGACGACGAGATCAAATGTCTGCCACATTGTCCTACAGTAAAATTCACCGACTGATGAATCACGTGTGGCACAATCGATCCATTTCGGTCAGTTTGCCCACACAGCTTTCTCAATTGACCGGAGAATCTCCCGAGTACGTTGTTTGCGTGGTATTCTCAAACCTTGATTATTTCATATCTAAAATGTTCCATAATTCAAACAAAAGCGTAGGATGAGGACACGTGATTGGTCGGTTGGTGACCAATGAAAACGCAACACTGATTGCTGCTGATCGCACCCCACACGGCTGATGTAACACGAGGATGACAGAAAGTCAACCAACAGGAAAACTGTGCTTGTTAAATATTCGTGAAATTGTTTCTCACGTGTCTTTCTTCGAAGAAAGTAGCCACACAAAATTCTTTCTATGTCGATTGATATTTAGCTTTTGATTTAATGCGCGTATTAGTTTCAAATGTTTGTTCCCTAAACGCGAGTCGGTATTGGTTTCAAAGCTTTTATTGGGTTGTTATAGAAATAAAGATATTCACTTTCAATCTTCGTTCGTAAAATCACTAATCTCGCATCAACGTGCTCAGGTTTTCGTTGTTACCTCACAGTACCGTCCGCTGAAACAACAAAAGAACGAGGTAAAGCCAGAGATTGACGGCAAAATATTGCGTTGAAAATCTATAAGGAAATGAAAGTTTCCGGATACAAGAACGTCACCGACTGCGGCACTGAGCCATATCACCTACTGTCTTCAACCTTTGCTTTGGAAGATCTCATGGACCCCGTCCCGGAAGTTTAACTGGACCTACATGACCTAAATCATTGATCATACTTTTTTCCTAAATCATTCACTGGCCACCTCGATCGATCTTCCGGCGCACAATTAGATATTTGTTCTGTGGGCGTGCGCAGAGCATGACCCATCCACGTTACCAGTTCGCATTCAATACCCCTTTTGAATTTTTGATTTCTGAGACCTACTAGCCTGAAGAAAAAAGTTCTCTCACCATATTCTATGAATACTAGGGACAAAACGGAGTCCAAATTTGGATAGTGTTCGTATATTTGCTGCTCTCGCCAGTCACGTCTCGGAACTGTAGAGCGGAACTGATCTTACCGTTGTTATATACACTCCACCTCTGATCGATAGCCGGTTGTCACACGGACGCCAATGAGGTCTCAACTTGATGAATTCCAATCACATTTTGTATTTCTACAACATATGACCTTCAGATGGGATATAACTACTCAATTGACTAAATCTACCTACTTCACCCAGTTGTTCTTCTGGATTAACAAGGTTGGATTTCAAGCCAATCTAGTTTTGCAATATAATTTTACATTTCAACTACACAACATGTTCTTGTGTATTCAAGTTATGCACGCAACACCACAAATCCCTTCCCCATCCATATTTTATCTGACTAATCCAATTCATCCTAAGGCAAATGTTCTCAAATATATTGTGATATAATGGCATGAGTTCGAATCACTGAAGGCGAGGCTGTTCACCAACTTGTGTTTTCTCAATGTGCTCAGTGGGAATTTTCAAACAATTTCGAAAGTGGCAAAAACGCATCCCAGACATATCCACACTCGTTTAGACGCTCGAGAACCTTCACTGAATGGCACAAAGCCAGATCAAACGGTTTCCTGTCTGAGGAGATACCAATACTATTATTTTCACTTGAGCATACAGCTAACTCCATAACCATCCGAATGACCAAGTTAAAAACAAGTGAAAATGAAAGGGGTCATCTCTAAAGAACTCGGCTTCGGCTTTCCGCATACAGAGATTGGATAAGTGAAATGAATTCCTCTGGCACACCATTCAATGGAATCCAACCGCAAAGAACTGGAGGATCAACAGATCCTGATTTACCCTAGGTCTGTCGGATGGTGGAGAGTATGTCAATACAATCCCATCCCGTCGTACAATGGATTGTTTCCCTTGCTTGCACCTTTCGCGAGTACCTGACAGTCGGCAGAAAGTAATGCTTGCGAGCAGTTTGGGTCCAGTGCTTTCCAAACTAATTGGTTTGTGGTTTTCGAATGAGGATCTATCGCCCGGTGCAATCATTGATTCACATCAGTATTTAGGGATCCGTTCCTTTGCCTATGTTGATTCTGAGTGTTTCGTTGAATTTCATGTCAGCACTTCGCCACCGTCCCTGAATGAGGAAAGACAGCCCATTTGGTCCAGCTGCCTTATGCCTTTTAAGGAAATCTGTCTCCCTGATTACCTCCGGAGCAGTTGTATCTAGCCGCATTGGTTCACCTGGAGGAGAAGTGCAAAGTTCTTTACGGCAGTTGACCAACTAGAGTGCTCCATCCAGCGCTTCAGCGGACGCTCCTGGGAATAAATCAGTCAGTCGTCGTATTCCTTCATGATCTTCCCTACACTTTCCTTTCGCAAGCCGGTACTTCGAAGGGGTCGGTAAACGGCGTCTATTTTATCGACAGTCGCAGCCTTTTCATTTGCCTATATTTCCCTACCGACCACTGTTCGTGGTCACTTCTCAAGTTCCTGGGCCGTTGACGTTTCAGGGATTTGTGTGTATGTGACATTTGGGGACGGGTCTGCGAGGCTTGTTTCTAATTTTTGTATGATATAGAGTTCTGCGTGGCGGTTGCCGCTGGCTGCAGTGCTTCTTTGATCTACCTTGTTGTTTGTTCGGATCCTGAGAATTTGCTTTAGACGACAACCACGTTGAATGCTGCAATGGAAACTGAAGTCGGCGATCATCGCCTAGAACCAGGTGTACAGGAGGTGTGGTTTTCCTGTTGGTGCGACTGCGTACTGAGTAGAAACAAAAATGAGCACGTATCAAAGCATCATCTGGGTCCACGGACGTTGACAAGCCTCGATTGATCCACACCACCTGCGACCAATGACAGTGTTATCAATCTGAGTCCGACGCTGTGAAGACCAAAGGGGGCGCCAGGTGAGCCGATGTCCATTTTTATGACAAAAAATGGTGTTCGCCAAAAACGGTCGGTGATCAGAACAAACCTGAATGAGACGATCTCTCTTGTCGATGCGATCGAATGGGACAGAAAATCAGCTTCCGATATGTCGTTTCGTCCTCGGTAAGTAGCCAAGTCGGGGGTTAAAAATACCAGCAACGACCACAACATCCGTTGAATACAGAGTTGAGAGTAATGGAAATAGTTCCTGGTAGAAGTCATCCTTCACCCTAGGGAAGCTGCAATCATTTAGGATATGCACCGATACGACGAACAAACAGCGCTGCTTCAGTCGATTGCTGTTGACACGAACATAATCCTTTAGCCGAACTGCACACTCGGCTCTGGTGCTCAGAGCCATCCCAACATCAGCGTGGCCACGATCGCTCAAGAGTGGACCATCGGACAAACGAAGCATGAGAATGGGATTGTTTCTGATCTTTATGTACCTAACACACGGTGGCTCACCATTTTCAAACTCGAGAACATTTTCGGAGACGTCGGTCCTGGAATACAGAAAGTCACCGGCATCCTCTAAGCGGATAAGTCAGCTCTCATGCCGTCGTAGCGCTGAATCGAAGCACTTGTGGAGTCGGCCTGATATTTCACTGAACTTGAAAGACCGTGCGTACTGTGCCGCAGTGAGCTCAGTTTTGTTGTACGGTTGCGAGACGTGGAGTATGCGTGTGGGCGATGTTCGTCGGTTTGAGGTTTTCGACAACCGATGTTTACGTAGTATCCCTAGGATTGCATGGGGTGACCGGGTGAGTAATGTGGAGGTCAGGGATCCAATGTTATGGGTCGGCTCTCAGAATACCTTATTTCAGTGTATGAAACTTAGTAAACTACGCTGGTTGGGTCACGTGTTGTGTATGGCGAACAATCGTCTATCATAGAGCGCCCTATTTTGCGTTCCTCCCACGGAGTGGAAGAAGCCCTGTGGAGATCAGCAGATGAAGTGGTTGCGTAGAATGAGGGAATGTACAGCGATTTTTTGCCGCTGTTCCGTTGGATATTCACTCTTTTTATATAAACGTGTAACTCTGGGGAACGGCAGCGGTCGGTGAGGCTTGCCTTGCTGTTTAATGCTGAACGATGATGACAGCGAACTTCGGTAAAGTAGGTGTCTCACGTCTTCGTGGTTGGGGTCCGAATGACTCGTCAACTAGGTGGATGGCTGGAGACAGTGAAGGATATGACAGTGAACCGAGAACAGTGACGATCATGTTGTTATTTTTCATTGAATCGATAGAAGAGACGCGCTTGTACAGTTAGAATGTGTTCCTTATGTTGGCGACAGCAGCATCTTATCTTTTCCCGCTTGTGTAGGTCCACTCCCTGTTCCCCTTGGATATTCACTCTTTCTGTAGAAATATGTAGCCTTGGGAAAAAGGCAGCGGTCGGTGACGCTTTCGCTGGTGTTTGACGCTGAACGACGATGATGATGTTATGAAGAAAGTTACGAACAATTTAAACTCTTCCTTTAAAAGAACCTCGAATGTCCTTATGGCACTACACGTGTTTCAAGTTCGCTATGTGTTTTCCTGCTCGGTAATTCCAGTGGCAATATAAATCCCTTCATACTTATACCAATTGACCACCTCCAACTGTTCACCACGAAATGTGAGTGCTAGCACAAGTTCCTGCCAGTCCCCAAGAAGCATCTCATATTTTGTATTTGTACGGGACGTACCATTTCTGGATGCCCCAATCAGCAAGCCGTCCTGTGTATGGTGAGCTGCTTCTCCGTCGTCACCTTCGGAAGGCGATGTCATCGACTTACTTCAAGTCGAAAATGTTCCGTGGGAAATGTTCCACTCCATCCTTCCAAATAGGGAGTTCCCCAGGACATATAATGGGGATATAAGATACCCTTTTCGTTCTCTATTGGAGATGATGAAGACTAGCGAAAACTAGTCATAAGCCCCAAACCGACCTGAGTTATGATGGTACAACTGTTTGAGGACCGCTGCGTACTTCTCAGGTACTCCATCCCCCAACAACCAGTGCCGTAGCGCGGACCCGTTGACAATGGCTAAACGTAAGGAGAATGGCAGTCGCTGGTAGTTTAGATGCTATCGGGATTAGCATGATACCCATATGGTTAGCACAGTCGCTGGGCGATCCTTTTTTGAAGATGGGGACAGTAGTCGATTCCTTTTCACCAAGAGCGGACTTTTTTCGACATGCCTCACGCATGAGTATAGTGGAAGGGGCATGTTCCATAGGATGGAATGGAACGATATAAGTTCTCATTGGGTCAGATTTGATAATGAATCGGGTGACAACGAGTTGTCACCTGGGAATACCAGACCTGAAGGAACCAAACTTGAATTTTTCTGATCAATTTTGTTCCTCTGCCGTTAAATAAAGCTGATTGAAGGCAGTCGGAGCCCGACGCTTTATGACGTCATAAAGCTTAGATTCCCGAATCAGAATGCGGATGTGTTGAAACAGGCCACAGGACATGTGGCGTAATGTCTGTGGAGAGAGCTAATGCTGAATGTCAGTTCAGCTGTGCGTGAGATTCTTCGCCATGTGAACGGGAAGTCGCTGCTGGTTGCGAATAAGCATGTCGTTTGCTTCACAGATCGTTTCACTCATGTTCAATGCTTTGTTGACGGTAGATCAGATGAGATGAAGCAGAAGGGTTGGATGATAGCTGTCAATCGAATGGCAGAACTGGGGTCTCAAATGTGAGTATCTTGGATGTAACGCACATCAATGACCAGAATCTCTAATAGACCAGTTAAGTTCGTCCATCCTTCTACGCACTTTAGTGTTCGCAAATTGAATCTGGCTAGGTTGAAGAGACAGCGGGAACGAGGTAGAGGATAAACTGCCGGGAACGGATTCGGTGAGATTTCGATGCTGGCTGAAGGAGAACGCAAGAATACGGAAAAAGAACCTCTCCCACCGGTATTACCACTGGTCCGGTCGACTGCAGTTGGCGGTGGTTGTGGGAATGTTGGGTGGAAAGAGGAGTAACATGGGTCGTTAGAAACAGAAACTGTTTTTTATGGTGGTAGATCAAAGAACAGGAAACGTTCGTTTTAAGACCATTCGTGTTCATGGTTGTGAATGTCACAAGGAGGCTGCACATTTACGTTATATGACAATTTGCCTGCCTCCGTGATCCACCAAGCTATACAGGATTGCGTATCTCATGCTGGAGAGTCAGTCATACCCAGAAGGTTGATGAGCCATGAGTGGTCATGGCCTTTGGACGGGAATGTCGCGGGTTCGAACCCTCTTATCACCGGAAAAAGATTAAAGATGAAAGGTCAATGAGTTAAGGCCTGACGAAGTAGTCTCCTGTCTTTCAGCTTAGGGTTTATTTGAGGTGGCAACTCAGTTGGAAAAGCAAGTGGCAGAATAATTGATCCCAGCAGATGAGTGTCCACTGTGTTAATTCCCGTTTTCTTGCTGACAGGTTCCTGTTAGAACCAAAGGCTTTGGTTTAGAACCCTAATTGTTCTACTGTATAACACCTAGACTTCTTTGCGGTACTTGTCCACCGTTTCTCATGAATTACGTCTACAAGAAATTGTATACTGCATGGGTCGTCGTGCAAGATAATCGGCACCGCGATACTCATTGCATCGAGCAGGGGTGTTAGTGATAAATATGCTTCTATCCAGATTTTACCCTCTTTTTCCCAACCCGGATCTTTTGTCGTCAGCCGTCCCTTTCGCAGTGTTACCAACTGACTCTTGCGTTATTTTTAAGGGTAACGTTTGCCATGTGAAAATCCATCACGCTCTCGTCACTCCCGCTGCGTGTTCGCGGCCGGTTGTTTGGTGACGTTGAGCTCATCTTATTCACGCACATTCATCGACATGATAGCCGTTCCCCCTATCTGCAACCGAAGAACGCGTCCAGTAGCATGCAGCTCTAACCGGAATCCCAACTGGAACTCGGATCGAATTATGACTATTATCAGTGATTCGATCAGAGAACAGTTTCATTTTTTCCTTACTATACCTCGATGCAGCATGCTTAAAAAAGCGTGCATCTGTGTTTGAGTGTATATGTATGTGTCTAATTGTATTTTCAAGAACTGATCACGGGATATGACTACCGGAGTTATTCACTCCTGGTAATCCGAGGTCACATGATTTCGGCAGTATTTCTGGCTCAGAATTGGATCACTGTTGTTACCACTAACGATTTGATAACGAGCATCATCGGTATTTCCACATGCATGTGATAAAACGTTCAGTTGGCCTATCACTGAACTGAAATGCACTCACTGTTCATCACTAATACGCACTTATATCTTTCATATACGATACATCTCCCTTTGGTGATTTATTCGATCAGTTTCGCCTTCCTCGTTGTTCTGCGATGCCATTTTCCGCAAGGATGTTTCGCTTCTCTGATTTGGACTATTTTCCTTTCTTATCTCACCTGTTTTGGATCTTGCGCATCGATATCAAACCTTTGTATTCGTCCCCGCGTGTCACACGTTCCAGTACAAAAATTATTCAGTCGACTGATTTCTATCGTCTCGATTGTTGGGAAGATGATAGCCGTCGTCGTCGTCGGTTCTCCCCAAATCCGTACGGGAGTACGCATGCTAACGCTGTCCTATTTGACCCGGAGGAACAAGCCGTGGTTCGTCAGCGTTTGCTCGAAGCTCGCCAAAAGGAGGCTGCTGCAACAATATCCCTGGAAAGTGTCTTGCTTCCAAACGGGTCGACGTCACCGGAACTGAAAAATGAACCTTCTTCATCCCCAGTTGCACCGTCCTCGAAGCAAGTTCCAACAAGTCCGTCAAGAAACTCGTTGACAGAAGAAAATCGCATGCCCGAACTGGAAGATTTTCTTGCTCAGTATGAAGATGGGATTGAGTTGACTCTGTCTAGCATGGCTGCAGAAGGTGAGTTCGTGTTTCCTGGTCGGTATTTAAAGCCTTAGCCAGTTTTCAATGTACAAGAATTTTCGGCCCAGTCTCGCAGGTCATAATTGACATACGAGTAGTGCCCGGAGATCGTCAAGTTTTAACACAAATCATTTGATCATTTTTCACAGTCTCCCAGACCATATTCGATCAATCCAGTGTGTTGATTTGGACATGTGTGTAATCGAGCAAGTATTAGAACAAACAAACCATGGTACTTGTATATTATCACTAGAGAAGCGGTAGCTCGTTTGGTGATCAGATGCGAGGGCTAATTGGGGAGTTGTTGGAAAAAAATCGGATAACATTTTGGTGTAGTTTTTGTGGGTTTCGTTTTTTTTTGCTACAACTCACGAGATGGGAAACCGGAGAAGCTCCTCTGCCACGTGGGGATCGAAATACAATTGGAATAGCAAAAAAGCTGCATCCATAATCAGTCTTTTGTAGCGTCTTGGGTATTGCGGTTGAAGACATTATTTCCTGCTCCTTTTTCTCTGTCATAACCACGTTATCACCCGGTGGAACTTGAAATACAGTCTGAATGTTTACGCAACTAATTACATGATCTTGCATCGTTATTAGTTTATTCACGCTGTATTCTCAAGAACTTGTTCATCAGTGAATAAATTTTTGACTGAACATCATCATGGCGCTGTTCGGGTACTAACCCATAGCCAAAATTTGTTACTATCAGGATGAAGAAAGGAACAAAATGGGTCCTGTTCAACCGAGATGATTGTGAAAAAAAAGAAGTGAGCGATTTAGCGAATTCACTTATTAGAGGAGCGAACAAGTCGAGGTCAGAGAAGTTGAGAATAACTTGACAAAAAGGCTGACTGAATTTAGCACTGAGAACGTTATGTCCAATGCAGGGCGAGACTTCGTGGATCTCCGGAACTGTATAAGTCAAGCAATCGACGTGAACAACTCGGCATGTCAAACCACAGCCGATTGAATTGCAGAAATTCTCGAACCTATGCATAAGTTGCCAGTGGAGTATAGCGTGAATGATTCTTCACATTTTTATCGACAAAATAGAAGATCAATAATTGTTTAACAAAAAGTTCGTTTTTCCGGATGTGGGATGTTTATTCCTAGACGTTTTGTTGACAAAAAGCATTGTCGGTTTCATTCGCCGGTATTTAATTGATAGCGATATCAGAAAGGGGCACGTCAGTGACAAAGCCTAGAAAAGGTTGATTCTCTCATGTGTTTACTGAGTATACGATTTTTCTACCGGGGAATATAATTTTGACTAGACAAAATAGAAAGGGAATGACCAATTGTACTCCCTTACAACAAACATATTAATACTTCGGTGCGTAACCCCATCATGAATCCGAGGATGTGTACAAGATAAGCAAAAGGTTTTTTCTATTTGTTCGTGATTTAGCGCCTAATTTTCATAGAATGCTTGAAACTTCCAACACAGGGCGGTGACTAACCGATTAGGGTCGTGGCGTTTGGACTTAAAGGTCGCAGGTTCGAATCCGCCCACCGCCTGTCAACTTCCCCACTTGGCAACCCTCTGCTGACTGCGGCCGTCTTCCTGAAAAATGATGTATATTGTTATTTAATTAATAAATGAAGTAAAAGATAAAAGATAAGGTTTACGGTGGATTTTGAAAAGAATAATTTGCTTGTTTTTTTTCTCCATGTGGGACTGTTTCAAATGGACAATGACCTGTGTGTGTGTGAGGGAGAGAGAGAGAGAGAGAGAAAAATGAGGATGTTTCATAAATGGGCCTCATTGCCTAAGTACACACATTTCTCAGGTTTCGTTCCATTTCGTTGCATAAGAACTCTAAAGGACTATCTGGTCTATGAGTCATGAAATGTCTACAGTCGGGAGACAATTGCTATGGGAACTGGAGGATTTATGCGCTTCGTTGCGAAAAAGCAGTCGTCCAGAATTCTTTTATTCGCTCCAATGTAAAAGGGAAAGCATTATCGTCATCATCATTCAACGTTGAACGGCCAGGCGAGCCCCGCCGACTACTGCCTTTCTCATCGCGTTGTACGTTGTCACAAAAAGAATGAATAAACAAACTGGACAGAGGATAGACCCACAGGGATGCGAAGACAAAAGAACGCTGTAGTGGCCAACGCACGGATTAAATGGTTCTAACCGTGCAAACACATGTTCTAGTCATTCTGATTCGACAACGCGATTACCACTGTTCACAATTTGCTATTCTAAAAACCTTCACGTTGTTTGCTTTTTTTCCATTTAGACACCGTGCGTTTCTCGGTCCCCTGTGTGATGGTTTCACTTGGGGTTGGTATTCACGGCACAGTAACACTGTACAAATCCGCATTTCAATTCGAACGTGATCCAACACATCCGATCAATCGATCATTAGACAAAAAAGTAAGTTTTACTTCTTTCTTTTCTTCGAGCTAGAGACAAACACATCGGTCTCGTCTCAGCATGCAGCCAATCACCAAATCTCATTATCATACTTATATTCTCGATGTCAATTTCCGTACTCTAACTGGACCACTCTGTGACTCATAGTTCAACCTGTAGTGGTCGAATGGATCAAGCATCTGTCATTCCAAAATGCACAGTCTTAAATCCCAGATCCATTTATCGATTTGGTGATAGGGCACCATTCGTTTTTACCCGACCGGTATCCATACCTAACCTATTGGAACTTTAGGATGAATTGTTCATCAATTTGCCATTTACATTGTGCCTAATCGGATATTGTCTTTCGCGAACAACTGGTGCCAATTACCTTCTATGGTAAAGTGATTGAATGGGCTTAAACATGCGTGAACGTTTGCGTTCAACTGATAAATCACCCATAGCGACAAACTATTGTAAAACCCTTCAAATCCAAATACCATACGTCCCAATTGAGATCGTAACGCAATTCTCCCATCATATTATAGTAATATTACGTTGACATTGGTGTTTAAGCACCGACTTTTTTGCATATCCTCGTTTCACAACGATCTTGTTTGAACACTGATACCGGTGTAGACTCATATTGCTCAACGCCATTCCGATCTTCTCTATACACGAGGATACTTCGTCGCATGTACAACTACTTGGCGGGATTTACGTTCCTAATTAACAAAATTTATACAGTTCGCCCAAAACACCTTCTCTACGAGTACGGTTCAGCTATGAATCAATCCGGTCTTGCAACAGCATTTTACGCTTCATACCAAGCATACACACTGTCGTTTAGACAGTCGAGAAATACGTGCCACTTACTTGGGTCTTCATTCAGCATCACAACACAATCCCCATATTTTGAGTCAGACGGCTTCTTATCTGAGCAAATATCAATGCCATGGTTACCGCAGAAAGATTGGGCTATCTCTATAACCATCTGAATGGCGAAGATAAGAAGAAAAAGTGACATGTAGCAACCATAACGAACACAAATTCTCATAGTGAACTCAAATGATAGGTCGCGCGCTAAGCGTGAACTCGGCTTCTGCTGTTGGGATACATAGATAAGTAAGGTGAAATGAATTTCCCTCGCATTGCTTTCAGGGAGAGGCAGCGCGACGAATTTCTGCAATCGACTGATTTTAAATCGAATTTCAGATCCCGAAAAGATGATTGTTTGCTTTGGAACATCCCATATGTGGAAGATGTGATTGATACAATCCCAACCGCGTCGGAAACCGGCTCGATTCTCGCGTTCATGTTCTTCGCGAAGGGTAATTTTTCGAACCAGATTAACTGCACCACTACCTGCGTCATCATCATCATCGTTCAGCGTTAAACAACAAGACAGGCCTCACTGACCGCTGCCTTTTCCCCAGGGTTCACGTTTCTATAAAAAGAGTGAATATCCAAGGCGAACAGGGAGTGGACCTACACAGGCGGGAACGATTAAGATGCTGCACTGAATAGTGCTGGACGATCCACGGAGTCCAAAGCACCTTTCAATTCGAGAAAGACTACGATCATAGGGCGGCGGTGCGTGTGGCGCGTTTCGAGTATCTGTCGGCGAGTGAATATCTGGTCGATGCAACCTCGGTATGGTAGACTAGTGTTCGCCATGCGCAACTACTTGCGTAATCAATTTGTGTGATTTTCACACGAATACCCATCACCTTTCTAAAGAAGCCAGCGTAAATACACATTAAGGACTCCGTGATTGATCAGTTCGCGTCCAAACACAGCACGATACAATACGGTATTGATCGTTCTCTGCATGACTTTTACAACATCAAAATCGCGGATAACTAGACAACGGGATAATACTGTTTGGAAAACGTTTGCGTAAATATCTCATGCATTTTATGCGCTCTGACTAATTTTGAAGTGAATTTGAACGAGTTTCTAAATCTTGTTGTTCGCTTTGTTCATTCTCCGCCATCGATCCACTCTGCACCGTATTGTATCCATCTCTCGTCTACCAACAGGTCCTCGTGTACATTGAGAACACACGAAGTCGATGGTCGTTTGCTGAGATTCAAGCCGTGTTCAGTCGTCGATATTTGCATCGGACATTGGCCTTGGAAATTTTCGTCACATCTCGATGTGAGTTTCCGTCCGCGAGACTTTGAAGGCAAATGTTTGTGTGTGTGTGTGTGTTTTTGTGTGTGCGTGGGTGTGGTATGTGTCGCTGCTTGTTTCTTTACCAAGCAGATCTATCAAACTGGTCGCTCTAATTTTTTTTCTTCTGTGTTCGCAACTTGTGACAATTAGTCATCCACCGTTCTTTGTGAAATAGTTAACCTCGAATCGCAGGCTGCTTATTTGTATCGTGCACTAAACGTCCATCATCATCATCATCATCATCATCATCATCATCATCATCATCATCGTCTTCATTCAGCGCTAAACAGCAGGGCAAGCGTCACTGACTGCTGCCTTTTTCCCAAAGTTACTTTTTTCTATAAAATAGTTAATATCCAAGGGAACCAGGGAGTGAACCTACACAGACGGGAAAAGATAAAATGCTACTGTAACCAACACTCGGAGCACGGACTAACTGCACAAACACACGCGTTTTCAATCATTCTGATTCGATAAAAATGACAACGCGACCGCCACTGTTCGCGATTCACTGCCATATCCTTCAGTATCTCCACCCATCCACCTAGTTGACGTGTATTTGGGACCCCAACCGCGAAGACGTGAGGCACCTACTTTACCTAAGTTCGCTGTCTATATTGTATCATTCCACGTTGCCACGTCATCTGTTGGGCTCTATTCCTTGAGAGGAACGCAAAGTAGGGCACGGCATGAGGGACAAGTGTTCGGCATTCGCAACACGTGACCCAACCAGCGTAGTTTACTAAGTTTCATACACTGAAATAAGGTATTCTGAGAGCCCATCCATGGTATTGGATCCCTGACCTCCACGTTACTCACCCGGTCACTCCACCCAGTCCTAGCGGTACTACGTAGAGATCCGTGGTCGAAAACCTCCAACCGGCGAACATCTCCCAAACGCATACTACATTTCTCGCAACCGTACAGCAGAATTGAACGCACTGCGGCACATTACATACGATCTCCCAACTTCAGTGAAACATCAGGCCGACGCCACAAGTGCTTCAGTCCAGCGTAAGCTGCTCGAGCCTTGGATATACGCGTGTTCACCCCCTATTGCCGAGCTACCATCGTTCGACTAGTAGCTACCAAGGTATGTGAAATGGTCCATAATCGTTTGTTCCTCCTTATGGGGTACCATGTTCGGCACTACTGTCGTCCAGTCCTGTATCAGCATTTTGCACTTTGAAGTTGGAAAGCACATGCTGGACCGAACTACGGATCTCGAAAGTCTGTCTGTTGCGCATTGTGCATGGTCCACTAATTCAAACAGGCACACGACGTCATCTGCGTAATCTAGGTCACATAGCTTCCCCCCATTCTCCAATTCGACTCCTACATCCTGGGATCCTGCTTAGGAATCCTCCTCCATGATGAAGTTAAACAGAAATGGAGAGATAAGGCACGCTTGTCGAACACCACTAGTTGTTTCGAATGAACTTTGCAGTTCACCGTACACCCTCAGGCGACCCTAGGTATGCGAGTACAATGGTCGCAGCGGGTTCACGAACTTCACTGGTGGAGAACATTGAATGATACTGTCCGATCCACTCAGTCGAACGCGCCTTTCAGGTCCAGCATGACGGCGGTATATGACACGTTTCGAGTATTTGGCTAAGAATGAACATCTGTTCGATGCAACCTCGATCTGGACGACTCCCATGACTTTCGCGATCTATTTTTCTTGTTCCGCTGAGTGTCTGATAGACAATAATTTACAAGCTATTCATGGGCAATCAGATATGAAACGAAATTCTCCCGGGAACTTGTCTTGATAAGTTTTATTACACAAAGTGAATTACAATTAAAGAGTAAATCCTATATTGAGGCTATATACTATAAACAGGAATGTATGCGTTAAACATTCAAGTAACATTCAGCTTGTTGATTCTGGTTTTACAAACGGAAATATTTTAGTTCGTTGGAAAAGACGGAAAAGGGAAGTGGTATTCCAGAATTTTGAAGTCCTGATAATATAAGAAAACTTAAGTAAGGTAGTTTGACACCTAGGAACCAGGGCTTTGTAGGGATTACTGGTTGCCTGAATACGAGAAGAATAGAAACTAAAATAATGACAATAGAAAAAAGAAACTGAATCAGTTGCTCGGCAATGAGAAAGTGACTGCTGATTTGAGGTCAATGATGGATCATTGATCAACCGAACAACTTTCCGTTGAACCCGATCAAGAAGAGAATAAGCTGTAGACGAATTCTCGCGCCACATATGCCTGGAGTATTCGTGTGTCTGGTGGATTTGATTTGTGTACGAAAGAAGGAGACGGGGCGAGTGTAGAAAAGAATTTGGCGCTGAATAGAAAATCAACTTTGCGAGCAACACGAGAGGCAGGTGTCAACACAAAAAGAGCGAGATCAACAAAGAGAAGAATTTAACGACAAACCCGCTAATGGAAGTGGAACGAACAGTAGTCGAGTCATAACTTAGCCGAGGAGAGTAATCGGGATGTTTGTGTGAAACAGAAAAGAGAAAAGTCTTCGAAGGATTAAGACAGACGTAGTTGGCGGAGCCTGAAACAGAGATTCGTCCGAGATCGAAAGCTAGTCGTGCTCTAAGAGCAATACTACCATGATCGATGCTGACAATGACTTGACGAGCACTTGAGTAGGAAAGAAAGTTAGGGGCCGATGCAATGAGATCATTAACAAGAAAAGGGAACCGGTTGGGCGCAAGTACGGATCCTAGGAGAACACGAGCGTTTACAGAAGATAGTTAGGACGTTGCGTCATCGATTGTACGGAGATGGTGTACTTGCTGGGAAGATGATATTCGCTATGCGAAAGCCGAATGGAACCCTAACGCAAGTGATTTCGAGAACTGCCCTTCATGCCAAACTTGATCGAGGGCCTTGGAAATGTCCAGCATGACCAGACGAGTTTTTCCATAGTTATCGAGTGCAGCCGACCAGGAATGTGGGATGACATA
This sequence comes from Fasciolopsis buskii, assembly GCA_008360955.1. Lineage (NCBI taxonomy): Eukaryota > Metazoa > Platyhelminthes > Trematoda > Plagiorchiida > Fasciolidae > Fasciolopsis > Fasciolopsis buskii. The sequence continues at coordinate 96,094 of LUCM01011497.1, forward strand.
CGGTAGATAGTCTGTAGAACGACGTGGGCGAAATCCATATTGGCGGTCACTCAGTAAACCGCGTTCGAGCACCGGACTCAATTGGTCGGAAATAGAGGTTTTAGATCTTTCGAAACCACAAACTTGAGAGTCATGGGACGATAGTTATGGGATAGGAAAAATTACTCCGTTCTCCTATGGAAAGAGGAAAAGAGAGCAAAGAAAGACGACGTAGTAAAACAGGTAACTCTTGAGCACAGATTTTCAAAATAATGAGTGTAATACTGGCTAGACCGGGAGGTTTTGGAATATTCCGCTTAGAAAGAACTCGACGGATCTTTCTTGTAGTTGTAACAGTCGAAGGATGGCTGGAAACAGAAGAAGGTGGGGGAAGTAGGACTGACAGAAAGAGTGAAGTTTGAGGCTAATCGGTAGGTAAAAGCTTCGGTCTTGTCAAGCGGGCATCTGACCAGACAGCCAGAGGAATTGTGGATGTGAGGGAAGCAAGAAGGGCAGGAATTGTCAGATCTCGCCTGTGCAAATGACCAAAATGACCGACTGCCAGTGGCAGACGAGGCTAGTCGTTCAACTTTTTGTTAACCGAGCATTTGTTCCTAGCTTGCACAAAACGATGATGGGATGCTTGGTTAGGTGAGCGGTGGTACGCAGAGTTAGTCAACCGAACGGAACGGTTGCAGACACGGTTGAACCACTCCGAGGATCGTGAATTATCGGGTTTGGAGACATGTGAAATGTAAAGATGCGTATCTTGAAAGACAGTTTCAGTACAATTAGAGCAGGGAAAGAAACAGCTTATGAAAAGCAACAGATTCACAGCTCCGAAATGTACATCTGGAGTTGGGTACTGGGAATGGACGAGAAAAAAAGTGGAAAGTGAAATTAGACAATGGTCAGGTGAGCTCAATGGAGACTGCGAAGTTATACCAGGGAATGATGAAGGGATGAATGTAAAAATAAGGTCAAGAGTGTGTGCTCGGTCCCACTAGACGATCAGGGATGGCTGTAGGGAGATTTGTCAAATGACAGGGGTTGTTGATTAAACCGAGATTCCGGGCTTCATGTTCCATGATTGAAATATCCGATGAGTACAATAGCCAATCTTTGTTGTACGATTCGAGACCTTCGGCAATGATTATTTCACAATGTAGTTACCGTGAAGTCAATGTTTCAAAGTTAAAAGATAGAGAGGGTCGTTGGTTTTGGGAAGGGATTCAAAAACAATGATTTAAAGTTGGAAATTGAATCTTCATCTATATAAATTGGAAGTTTCGGTTGGAGATGTCAAGATCTGGAAGTTGAAAAGAGGTGTCAGGTCGATAAACACAAATGCCAGCTCTAAAATCGAAGCAGGAATGTGGTAAATTGTGTTTGGATGAGTGAACAAAATTTACCGGAAGCATACGACCAGTATTGCGGTTATTGTCACTTGTCACATGCTTACCCGATACTCTCTTGTCGAAACATCCTCGTACTTGTCACATCATGATTTAATTTGTAACGTTAGGAGTGTGCCTGCAAGCTCTCGGTTGAAGAATCCACAGAAGAAGCCCAATTGTGATTCGTTGGTAATTGTTTGTCATTTGGGCTAAGGCATTCTTAGAACGCGCGCAGGATGCCATCAGAGTCGATATAAAAATGTGCATAGTACCTGGTTGAGTGAACAGTTTATTTCGATTCTGGCGGCATTGTGCCCTTGTTCTAAGATTGGTTCAGCCCAAATGACAAACAGTTATTAACAAATCACAGTTGTGCTTCTCTGTGGATTGTTCAACCAAGAGCTTACACGCACATTGTTGTCTCTGCACGTTAGATTCTGATGAAACATATGAGTGTGACATTCTCAGGGCACTGAAAAAATCACCAAGATTGAAATCAAACTCATTGCTCGTATGTATGAATTGTCCTTTCTCACGCCTGTCCGGACTATCTCAGCGCACGTAAACTTTGTTTCATTTTCCCTTCATATCCCATAATGTGTCAGTATTGAGGTTTGTTGCTGTTGTTAAAATTCTTGTAGCATCCGAATTCCTTCCGGCAAAAGCAAGCAAATCCAATTACTGTTCTCGATTCCCCGATCTCTGTGTTCGTTGTCTAACTGATTATGTCCAAATTCAAACCGGTAACATGTGTACAAACCACCTTGTCGATTTCAATTTTGAGCACCGTCAATCATTACCTTCATTCGGAATCCCTTTGTGGTGGAGTATTGGACAAGTGTTATACAGCATTGAAATAGGTTTATATGGATGACCATCACCTCAGATTGGATAAGAGATCGACTGATTGTGTATACCACAACCTAATCCTATTTATCTTTTTCAAACCCTATCGGATCCAATCACTTGAAGTTTTGATATTAGTCCTGACACATTGCATTTCACTCTCTTTTTTATTTTCGTTTACCAATCCTCTTTCCCATCGGATTGGAATAGCCTCAATATTCTTGGCTTTTGACGAGGTAGCCACTTTGCAACGTGTTGTGAATGCTCTCCCCCCGGTCGGTATTGGAGCCAAATATGGATTGCCTCGTTCCCGTAACACCACAATGACCAACCCCAGTCAATTGTTTGCCGATTCCAATATGACCGCACGTTGGCAACGTCGTGAGTTGTCCAATTTTGACTATCTGATGTACTTGAACACAATCGCCGGTCGTACCTACAACGATATGAACCAATATCCGATATTTCCGTGGATTTTGACCAATTACACGTCGCCCGAGTTGGATTTGAACGAACCGTCCAATTATCGTGATCTGTCCAAACCGATCGGGGCCTTAGATCCGAACCGGAAAGCGTACTTTGACGAACGTTACGCTTCATGGGAAGACGATACACAACCACCGTTTCACTATGGGACACATTATAGTACTGCAGCGTTTGTACTCGGTTATCTATTACGAATCGAACCGTTTACAACTCTGTTTCTTGCACTTCAAGTGAGTCACGCGAATTGTGTGGTAACTCGTCACTCGAGAAAACTAACCTTAATGATAACAATAACTGTTCAGACCACCTGAAGAAGCGGTTTGGGAAAATATTAGAATAATCTCCTTGAACGCAATAGCAGTATGCGAGGATGTTGAATCCATGTAAGAATCACATGATGATTTGTCAGTTAGGCGAGTCTACTCTTCAGAAAGAGGACAAAAAGTTCGGAAATATGACTTATTGTTGCAAGTAGCAAGTTTCCTACGCAAAGGGATAGACAACCGTCAATAGTTGCGAAACCGGTTTGTTTCCGGTAAAATTCTGTCCATTCGTCGGTATGCAACCATTACCACTGACAACAAAAGGTGGGAAAACGTTTCACTAAGTTGGAAATTTGTCATGCCAATTTGAGAAATTGGAATTGTAATTTGATGATATGTGTTAAGATTAATGCCTCTTGTCTTTAATGCATCTCGTTGATCAGCTATACACGAACGTGAATTGGTCAATCTCCTCGTGTTTCTTTGAACGCGACATGGCACACGAATTTTCCAGATTTCCGCAGAAATTATTTGTGCATCATGTCACCGTCAACGGTGCCGAAGAGTTAACTAGCCAACGAGAAGTACTGACCTCATCCCTGAGAGAGTTGGTAACAATCGACATTGAGGTCACCACAACATATGAACTTAATAATGTAGTCTCTACAGTCTCTGTGCGAAGCACTTCGCGATTGAATCTCTAACATTATATATATATATATAGAAGCAGCAAGTAGTATCTGGACGCGTGAACAAAATTTGCCCGGAAGCACACGACCAGTTTCGCGGTTATTGTCGCTCGTCAGGTATGCGTACCCGGTGCTCTCTTGTCCAAACATCCACATACTTGTACACTCGGAATTGATATTTCTCACCAGAATCGAATCTGTAGCATCAGGAGTGTGCATGGAAGCTGTTCATCGAAGAGTCCACAGAAGAACCACAACTGTGATTCGTTGATAATTCTTTGTCATTTGGGCTGAGCCAACCTTATATATACATATATTTCTGTGCAGTGGACAGAGATTGCTCTAAAACTTTATCCTTAGGTCTCATTTTTGTCTGGTTGTTTCAGTAACCGAGTGTGTGATCGCGTCAGATACAAATCGAATTATTATGCATGTTTTTCGTTCGCGGAATCCGATTCTTAGGGTGGAAAATTTGATCATCCAGATCGAACTTTCTTTTCCGTCGGTCGTACATGGGACAATTGTCAACGAAGCACATCCGATGTGAAAGAGTTGATACCGGAATTTTTCTATCTACCGGAAATGTTTGAAAACCCGAACAAATTGGATTTGGGTTCAGCTGAAGATGGGACAAATATCGGCACGGTCGAACTACCGGCTTGGGCTAGCACTCCAGAAGATTTTGTTCGTATTCATCGACAGGTAGGCACGTTGATTTGTTGATTGATTGATTTATTAGTTGATTTGTTGATTGATCAATCAATTCAATTCGATCTTTCGAAGGAATATACGCGCACTGTTTGTCGTACTAACGTGATTTTTTATGAATTTTTGAATGGGACAATTCAGTTTCACGTTCGTAATTTCAATCTACTCAACTAGATACTTTGTAAATTTTCACGATTACATGAAAATAGTATAATGAATCAAAAAATTAATTATATTTAAAAGCAATGATCAAATTGATTGGGGGTCTTATTCTCGGAGATCCCAATTTCGAATCTCCAATTCGCTAGTCGATTTGGTGATTGACAGCAATATGCTGTCGTTCAGCTCGTTACCACATCTGACTTGCTGAAACCTTATGTTTGTTGACATTCAAGCTTTCGTGGGTGCAGTTTCCGGTCTTCCTTTTCAATGTGGTGTGGATTAGGAAGTAGCTCCTGAGCTTGGTCGTTCCGCTGCACCTAGGCGTCAAAGCATCTAATAAAAAATGTTCCGTGTTCCGGCGACTGGATTTTATCCCGAACGCTATTTGGGATGTTCGTGTATCTATTTTGTTCGGGAGTGAATTTTCATATTCTTTATCATCTCGTAATAGTCAGACTTTAGTACAATTGATATTAGGGACAGCCGTGAGTCGAAACCATTTGAATTTGCCGTGTACAACAGAAATAGAAATACTGTTCATTCAGTTTCGTTCAGTGATTACAACTGCCAACTTTATGCTCTTACGCTCTACTCAGGGCTCCCACCTCTTAGTCAGATCATCCAGCATGAATCGGAATGAATAGAAAAAAAATTCGGTGTGGATGAGTTCTACGAATGCTGTAAGCGAAAGTCATATCATAAAAATAGCCACTGGAACGACGTCAAAGACTGAGACCTAGCCTAGCACGTCGGTGTTTGTTGGTCCCATCCTGGGTAGATTTTTGCCACGTGTTTACCACATCATGAACTGATTACTTTTATCTATGGTTCACTGGCCACCTGTCTCGGGACTGAGCTTGGACGAATCAAACGAAGCTTTCTGTGGGCAAATGTGAAGTGTGTTTTAAATGTGTTAATCTTCATGGATTCGATGCGTGGTCCATGGGTTGATCTTAACACCGGTTCGCCGGTTTGCGCCAGATTTAAAGTATATTATATGTATCTTAATCTTGGATTATTAAATCCGTCCTCAACTTCCACCTGAGAGACTCTTCAGCAAGGCACTTGCACTGACGATGTCACCTCGACTGACGATGAAACGTTTGCGATCGGAACGCCAAACTTGGCTATCAGGTCTCCATGGAAACATGGAATTGGCAGTCTTACCATCGGAGTATTCGCTCAATCGTTATCTAATCGATGATCATTATGAAAACGCCACGCTCAGTTTAGTCCGGTAAGATTTGGGCTGCTTTCGTCGTACATGGCGCCCAGCTCGAATTGAAATTGCAACTGAATATAGAAGGATAGTGCTGAGCAAAAAAATGACTTTTAAGGAATTCGGTCAAAGTGATAGGCACAGGACTGGTGAAATAGTGTCAATTCAATTAAACGGTAAGAAATAAGCTGTGAATTCTTGACATTTCATGGCTAAAAGGCCACAGTCCCTGGTTTCTGTTAGGAGTCAATCGAAAAATGATTGACCACACTCCATTCAATCTAAAGGAGCGCGCGCGATAGAGAGGGAGAGAGAGATAAAGAGGGACAGAGAGAATGTTTTGTTGATAAGAATGTTCCACTCGTTTCTTGTTGTCTCGCTCCCTAACTTTCACTGTCAGGCTTTGGAATCGGATTTGGTATCGTGTCAATTGCACCACTGGATCGATCTCATATTTGGTTACAAACAACGTGGCCCGGAGGCTGTACAAGCCACCAACGTGTTTCACCATCTCACGTACGATGGGAGTGTGGATTGGAGCAAAGTAAGTGAACGGTCCCCCAGACAGAATCGGTCGATATTCTTAAATGCTTTTAACCATCAGAATGGACGATTCGCATATGTTTCAATTGAATGCTGTTCTGCTAGTGACCACTGCACAAACCTATCCGAGCGTGCCGACTGCATAGGGAGAACAACGTAACGCGAAAAAGAGTAAACGAATCTTTTAGGGATTTCCAGTCACATCTATGCGTTCTGCTGTGTTTTCTCGATCTGTGGTTTGATTTGAGATGAGTAGTACGATCTCGGTTTTCGTTTTCTGTGAACCAGACTTCGGATGTAAAAAGGTTCACACTTTTGTCTTCACTGCTGGTCTGTAATCCACCCGAAATCGAAGATGTTATGAAACCGTTTCAGTCACAACCGTCAGGACAACAAAGACAGGACAGAAATTAAGAAAGAAAATAGGCCTTATCCTATTTCTTAAAGACGGATTCTGTGTATGTGTGTGTGTGTGTGTGTGTGTGACGCGGTCGCCAGGGTCGCACGTATGTCACTGACGGGACAGAAATTTCAACTTCCAGTGAACACTTGAATGATGTCAGCGGGGAGATGGTTGGCAGAAATTATGAATCAGCATATTTTACACATAGGGTGAATTATACCGGTCAGATTTTACGAAAGTTGGTTAGTCTACTCAAAGAAACTGAGTCATGTGACGCTTTTCTGCAGACACAAACTTCAAGTTTGCATGAAGATACAAAAATAGTCAATCAGGCCTCATAGTCCTTCATGGGGTTCCTGAAATGGATAGTAAGGATGACTCCTCACAGCTGGTTATTTTGCTTCTGTTAAGCGAGCAAACGTGTTTCTCCCGGTCCGTCACAATCGGAGGTCATTTATGTTTCATTGCTCTACTTTTATCGCTTCGAAGGGCCTTTTTCAACAAAATAATTCGTGTTTATGAAATAGACCTCTTTTAGTGACATGTTTGACGCATTCCCACAGAATGACTGCCTCGTTGTCCGATATTCTTTGAGGTAGGCAATGATTGGAAGATGGTTCGAGATGGCCAGTCGATGAAATTGGAAAAAAGTATCAAAGCTTTGACTAGTGGACTGGCTCATGTAAATGTAGTTAAACTGCCGGGCTGAGGTCCACGAAATCCCTCGAAACAATGGTTGGAAACAATAGTTGATATGGTTCATTGTCACAGTCGATGGCGTTCTTGCATTCAAAACCTTTCTTCTTCTGTTTACTATTTTACAATCGATCTATCATTATTCTTCCTTCTTTTTCTGTTCAAGCAGACAGTGCTGTTCGGTGACAACCAAAGCTAAAACACATTGGTACAAGGTTAATGGTTGTGTAGACTGAAACCGAAGCTCGACGTATGCGTGTAGTGCGAAGGGTCATGGCTCATAGGTGCTCAGGCCCACTACACGCGAAAGAAGGGAACTGACCACCACGAAGCTGAAAATTGAAGTGTCATTGGATTACATATGATCACTGCTTCATCGATATGATCTGTTCTAGTGTTTTTCCTAGTTCTACAAGAACTGCTTTAATTCGGTCACGAGTTGGGACCTCGTCAATCCAGTTAAGTGTTTCGTGTATAGGGACGGAAATATTAAACTTTTGAATTTCGAGCTCACATACTTAAGCAATACTGATAGTCGTAAGATCAATCCCAATCCACGTGTTTTGTTTAGGCGAATCGAAATAGATTACAGTTGGTCACAATCCCACAGGATTTCTTGCCCTCCTGGACGTGGATGCACACGGGGTTTAGTTACTTCTGATCGGCAGAATGAGTGCTGTGTAGCTAACACGTGTGTGTGTGTATGTGTGTATGTGACTGTTACTAAAACGTTTGCGATCTAAATGCGAAACTTAGCGAACAAGACCTCACGGAAATCAACAATTTGAGCTGCCACGGACACGGATTTTCAAAATCATTAAATTAGACGTAGTCTGATTGCTGCTTAGATTTAGACTTTGTTTCACGATGATGCTTTATTAAATTTTATTTTTTATTTTTTTCTCATAATGCATAACTTGCCATTCGTTCGACACCCGTCCTCTATTGCATTTGTTCAGCTCTCTGATCCGGTCCTGATTAAGGCGGTAGAGGACCAAATTCAAAGTTTCGGACAAACTCCGGCCCAACTATTGCAAACTCCGCACCCGCATCGTAATTCCGCGTTACATCTCAATCCGATGATGTTCAGTCCATTGCGTGAAGAATTGTGCATGGTACACAAATTCTATTCCAACTCTCCTGTCGTGTTTCTGTCCGCCTATACAAATTTGTTCACTATTCCCCAACCCGGTGTTGTCTCGGTTACGGCAAATCGAACACTTGTGCTCACTCGATGGAATTGTGCTGCTGCCGGTAAGATTATTACTCGAAACTCCGTCCTTTATGAGATAGCGCGCAGATTTGTTAATCTTATTAAACTTCTATGATGCACGGTATTTGTCTTACTAAATGGGTTCATTTCTCTGCATCAGTACCAATCAGGTGTATGCATCTAGCCATTTGTGTCATCATTCGTGAACTTTATCGGGCAACGATTGACTACTTATTCATTTCTCTATTGTGCAATGGAAACTTTTTTTTACTTTGCTTTACGTTCTATGTCCTATTATTCATTGGTTGGTAGAATCATGGCATGTACTTTGCGTTTTCAAAGTGTAAGGTGCTTCTTCAAGACCAGCAGACACCTGTGCTTGTACCCTCCCCTTTGTGGTGAGCAGTTAGAGACAAATTAATAGCTATAAGTGTCTCAGGAGTCTGATTACAACTGGTGAAAGTGTTGTGGAGATCACATCAGGCATTGCGAAGAGCAGAGCAGCTTTCGCGAACCTGCTATTCTCGGGGCTCCATCATGCCATCCGGGAAGAGATGAGATGATCGTTTCGCGGTCGACAGACCTGGTCTCTCCACTTGAATGATGCGTGGCGACATTCTTTGTTTGATCACCGATTCTCCGAAGCATCGTTCGAGTTTGGTGAGGATATCGGTGAGCATTGGGGTGTGTAGTCGTGTGTTTGGTGCAAGCACTCGTTCTCTGATTGAAGTAATCGCTATACATCCCCCTCCGTCGCTTGAATATGCACTGAGTAGGCCTACCCAACCCCTACTTTTTGGTTCTTTTTCTATGCATCGGTCAGGGTTGGAGAAATCTACGCGGTTGTCAGACTATAGCTTGGTATAATGGTATGAAAAGGTACCGGTTAACGTTTCACACCTCCTTGATTGGGGCCCAAGAGATGAGAATTACTGTTGGTTGGGGATGCCAAGATATGGCTCAGAACCGAAGTCACTGGCGCTAATGTTGTGTGTCCTGTCTTTAGAACTCGTGCCCCATAAAAAAAGAAAACACGAAAAGCATAACCAAAAGTCACAAAATCTGCATAGTGGAAGCACTAAAACTTGTTCGATTGACGTTTATTATCTTCCCTCCTGTGCTCGATGTCCGTGCAGTTTTGTTTGACTGTTGTTGCGTTTGTACCGTGCTTGTTTTCAAACAGACGTAATGTATACATATATGTATATTGTAAGTAGTATCTGGACGAGTGAACGAAATTTTCCCGGGGGCACACGACCGGTTTCGCGGTTATATATATATATATATATATATATATATATATATATATAGAATACATACATATGCATATGTTTCTGTATATGACGCAATCACTTTTGTCACTCGTTTTGTTTTGCATTGTTTGTTTCTGGATGTTCTATCGCTGTGAGAAGAGTCCCGCATTTGTGCGCGTAAATGTTCATTTAGATCTCTTCTCTGTATTCCCACGCAATTTTCAGACTCCGCCTATCAGTCAGGTATGTTGATTGTCTCTCTGTTTGATTTTGGTTCATTTCATTCCTAATCCCGATTGATCATGTGTCGTCAATCTGTACGCTTTGTCCAAATCTGACTTCATCTTTTCGCGTCGAGCACACTATTTTTCTTGGTGCTTAACCCTGATAACTCACAGCATATTTTTTGATTTGGTTACATTTACTCATTGAGCGGTTGTCCGATTGTACAAATAAATCAGGTGGTGGAAATGGGTTTTCTGTCTGGTGCACACACGCACGCACGTAAAGACACTTTTTTCTGTGCCGGGATTTGATTGCCCTTTCTTTTGTCGGCTTCGAACTCTAGTTGAACGCCTATATTACACGGTACTCATCTTGCCAAACGAGCTCATTTCTCTACATTAGAAACAGTCAGTGGATGAATCTGTCTGTTCATCCCATCGCTCGTGAAGCATCGATTGGGCATTGTTTGCCGTTGAAGGAAATGCTGCGAAATTTGTTTCATCCAATTTATTTCTTTTTATCCAATGTTCTGATAGCTATATCCCATTGATCAATGTTCATCACCTATCTGACAGCTTTAATACATCCAGCTGCACAGTCGGGCTTGCTTGATCGGCTCACGGAATCTATTCCTTCCGTCGAACCAGCGGAACTCGACACAGTCAACGACAGTCAGGATTCGGCCAACGAATCATTTTCTTCCACTACAAATGAAGCTACTGAATTGAACGAGACTACTGTATCGTCTGAGAAATCGAGTCAAACCAAAACAAATTTCGGACTACAGACCCACTCTGACCCTCGTCCCGCGGGACCTGGCAACAAACCCACCTCGGCTGTACATCGTGAGTCCACCTCGAGTCGAGACTCTGCAATGCCCGCGTATCCCGTTGGTACGACAACCTCATTGCCTGCAGGTACTAGCAAGTTGCTGCGTTTTTCCCTACAGTTGGTAACCTGATGGTTCAGTTTTCGGATTTGACACTGATATTTTACACCTGATGGCTTGTAGTCTACCTGAGACGCCAATCGACCAAAACCGCTCAGATCGCCCCGTGAATCATCCAATTCGGGACTACTTATTATTTTGCTTTATATATCAGAATCAAATCAAGTCAATTTTGTTTTCTTTGTTTGTTATTTAGTTCAAAATGCTCAAACCATTGATTTTTGTCGCCAGCTCAGCAGAAGCAGATTAACAGTATTCATGGACAGTTCCATGTTCGATATCACTCAATTAGTCCGAACATGGACGTGCTATCTTGACTCATTATTTATCATTTATTTCTTTTTGATTATCTCCTGCTAGAAGTTAGATCAGCTTCATGAACATGACTGTTTATTACCGAAAATGAGTAACAATTGGATTCCAACCATTTCCTCCGTAGGAGATATTGTAGACCGTTATTGCAATCAAACGTTCTAAATGGACTACTGTGCTTCACCTTTTCGGGTGATCACTAAAAACGGGGTCATTATTCCTGCCAAGAGCAGTATTGTTGGTGAGTGCATCATCCATACCGAACCGATACGGTTCCAGTCACCCCGGGGAACCCACTTCAAAGCGAACGGACTTTGAAGTGGACAAACAAAGTTCGCTATTTATGTTTGTGTTTAGAAAAAGTCCATGTGCGGATCATGTGCCACCGGAACTGTGGTGACCGAGAAGAACAGTTTCGGAGAAGAAGGAAAGAGAAATAAAGCTGTTAAGTTCGTCACACTGCCTAGTTTTTTCCAGCCTTCATCTGTGTATCATCGGTTACTCACACGGGGTCCATGGTTCGTCAACGGGCTTAATGCGGCTTAGTTTGCCGAGACCGAAATGGAAAGTTGACTTAGACTCTTCGCACAACATACAAGGTAGAAGGACAACTTGAGGGTCTCGCAGCCCTGTGAGAGCCGGTGCCTGATTACTTAGTGCATGGGCTCTTCGGATGAGACTAGACATATCGGGTGCCAAGCGCACTCCTCTGCCACAGATCCCCGGTGAGCTCGGTGTTGTACGCTTCGTACGTCGTCTGTGTTTAGTTCGAAATCAGGTTTATCCATGTTAATTATCAAAAATCAGTCGACCTGCCGAAGAGCGCTGTGCCTTTGCCTTCTTTTTCCTAATTGGGACTATTGCCTCCGCTAGAATCACTTCCTCAGTTGGAGCTCCTTCAGCATCGGCACAATCTCTAGAGCTGTTCAGGTCCATTAGCACCGGTTTGCCCGTAGAATGCAGCCTCTGACTTGTTTATCTTTCGAGGAATTTGTGCGAATATACACAATTACTCACTTCCATTTGATTATCGATGCTGTTGACGCTCTCTTTAGTACCGGTCGTTTTCCTCTGTGTCCACATGGTTCTGAAAACACCGTCAGTTGTCATTAAAAAACAATATTGTTGTTTCATTTGATGATATCCATTGTCAAGCATGGAATGTGACATCTCATTCCACGTTCGCTTTGATTACCCCACGCCCCATGATCTGTCCACACTGAAAGGTACTCAATCCTCTCCTCATGGGCACACTTTGGGTGAGGACTTCGATCAATCCCTGATCACATGTAGTAATCAGTTCACTTGCCCGGGAGACAATCGTGCCTTGATTGCGTGCGGCTATGATGACTGTTCATTTCGTGTGTTTGCTGTAGACACCGGTAAGTTCTGAAAAATCTCTTCATTCCTTGAATTGTATAGCATGGTAGTAATGTTATTGGATGTGGCTTACATACGTTTATTGGTCATCTCAATCGTACGGGTGAGCAAATCGTTGTGTATCTCGCTTACCAGTAGTTGATTTTTTTCGAAACATCGCATTGGTCATCCCTGTGGAACAGGAGTAACACCTTGTGGCAAAATGCTGGAAGATCTATTCCTATATCTAATTTCATGTTGTCAATTGATCAGTGTCGCTCGTTTCCGCTAACTCTAGAGAGAACAGCTGAGTTGAACTGGCATAGCATGTCCTTTTATTAGTCAGCATGTCTGTTTTCATACTCCCGCGTGTGTGATGACCGTTTGCTTCATGGGTTTCCCGAATCGTCCCCTCGTTTGCCGACTAGCTACTGGAAACAGGGTCATCAGATGGATTATTGCATTTCTGGTTAGGCCTAAATGAACCAGATTAATCATCATCATCATCACCATTGTCCAGTTTTAAACAAGACGAGCCCCATTGACAGCTGCCTTTCTCCCACAGTTAATTATTTCTATTCGATCAATAAATTTTCAAACGGAGCACAGAGTACGCCTACACAATCGGGAAAAGATAAGAATGCTACGGTAACCAACACATGGAGCATAGTCTAATTGTATAAGTCCGCCTCTTCAATCTTTCTGATTCGATTGAAAATGACAGCACGATCGCCATTATTCACGGTTAACTGTCATATTCTTCGGTATCGCCGGCCAGGTAGTTGACGAGTCTTTCGGACCCCAACCACGAGGACGCACGCCAGCTACTTTACCTAAGTTTGCTGTGCATTTTCTCATCCTATCTTGTCACGTCATCTATTGACTTTCACATGGCTTATTCCATTGTATGGGAGGAACGGAAAATAGGGCACTGTATGATAGACGAGTGTTCGCCGTACACAACGTGCTCCAATCGACGAAGTCTACTAAGTGTTGATTTTTCTCAGTAGTAAGTTTCGCACGTGAATAGATGAATAAGATTTCCCCCGAAGCACACGACCGGTTTTGCGGTGATTGCCGCTCTTCAGGTATGCGTACGCGGTATTCTTCTGTCCAACCATACCTATGCCAGTGCGATCTTTTCTTAGTTTCTCAGTAGAATCTCATTTGAATTGTTAGGAGCGTGAATGGATGGTAAGTCCATTTAAGAAAGTACCGGGTACGCATATGCCAAACATACTATTAAGAAAAACCAATGCTTTCAGGCCTTGTGTCCCAAGCTTAGCTTTGCCTGACTGACGAAAATCCTCCGACGAATCAACCTGTGATTCTTCAATGGACTTATCACCCATTGACGCTCCTAACAATTCAAATGAGATTCCACATTACTCACTCGGTCACCCCATCCAATCCTGGTGATACTACGTAAACATCGGTGGTCACAAACCTTTAATCGACGAAAATCTTCGACACGCACGCGGTGTCATCTTCGTAATCTAGGTCACATAGCTTTCCACCATTTGCTTGTTCGACTCCTAGGTCCTGGAGACCTAAAGCATCCTCCATTGCCTCGTGGATGATGAAGTTGAACAGAAATTGAGGGATGTTGCACGCTTGTCGAACATCGCTATTCGTTTCGAATGAGCTTGTTAGTTCACCGTATACCCTCACGCGACCCTAGGTATGCGAGTGCAATGGTCGCAACAGGTTCACGAACTTCGATGGCATATCTTCTCGGTGGAGAGCACTGAATGGTGCTGTGTGTTGCGCTGAGTCGAAGGCACACTTCAAGTCAATAAAGTCTACGATCGTACAGTGCCATACCTACCAGTTTGAAACGCAAGAAGTCTGACCACAGGACATAAGAGATAATAATTGGTCATTTTTCACGGCATGCCTCATGCCGGAGTGTAGTGGAATGGGTTTGCCTCATAACCACTAGGGGCCACCACACAGGAGATGGGTGGGACCCGGGAGCCATGGCACTGTAATGTGGATCGCCATAGGACTGCATAAAGTTTCATAAGGTCAAGTGCAGTAACGAGCCGGGCCACCGTGAGTCGTCGTCTAAGCACTGTACTCGTCAGAGTACTTTGAATGTTTCATGTTCCATGTTGTTTTCACCTTTGGTAATTCACTCTTTTTTTAGTTCGTTTTTTGTTTTTGTTTATTTTCTTGTCTCAACTGAGCGGAGCGCAAAAAAAATACAACAACAGGTGGTGAGAAAGTCAATCTGTGTTTATTCGATTGCCTGAAATTATCTCTTGTCCATCCCCCCTCGGTCTCACAAAACAACTGAGTGATTTCGTGCTAACTTTCCACTTCTAATCCCTTTCGGTGCAACCGTTCGCCCTTATTTCACATTCCAAAATGAACAGGTCGATTGATTCAGGCCGTGTTCGGTCATTTCGCTACGGTGACATGTCTCACTCATTCCGGTTCTCAATCAGCCGATTATTGTTATGTGGCCTCCGGAAGTAAGGACTGTACCGTGAAATTATGGATCTACAACGCTCGTCGTTTGTTGGTGTTGGGCAATCATGGTAAGCAGTTGATAATCCCCCCCCTTAGATGTTTCTATTTTTCCCCTCGGCGGTTTCAAGCTTACACCTTCCAAAAGATTGATACCTATTGATTCTTACTCGAACTTACTCGGTGTTCTTGTTTTTTCTTTCCTGTTATACACCTAATTCAGTCGGCCCCGTTTTATCTTGTCCCCGTCAGAGCTGTACAACCCTGGGATCAGATTCAATTTTTCTCGTACGATTTGTGGCTTGCTTGCAAACTACCTAACAAGATGTGACATCTGGTGAAAAGATAGTCAGCTCTCGCTTTGTCTAATCGTTCGTCATACTCGCCATACCCCCTTGCCACTAGCAGACTGCCGTAGCGTTTTACAGGCAGACAAAGTTCCATCATGCCCTCGGTACTGCATGTGCTTGTTGAATAAGCATGAATATATCCGTTTGATGGCTGTTCTTCTTATTCGTGACCTGGATATGCGCCGGTTAGCATACAACTCCGTGGCCGGTATGAACTGAGATTTGACTGACTTCAATGATTAGATTTTCCGGTGACGCATTGGGCGACGATTACCGGGGCATAGAATCATTATTGCAGTACCTGTGGGAACTGGCACAACATGTTCCCTTGGGGTCGAAATTGAAATATTGCATTTGTGATACCGTTCTGATAATTCATTCTACTTGACCGAATAGATTGTGGCTGAAGAAATACATTCGGTAATCAACGAACTGTTTCCTGGCCCATGTTTGCGGTCAAAGAATTTGGACCAATACGATAAGAGTTATATGGAGAACAAGCATTACGTTCCTAGACATGACCGGATCGGAATCGGGTGTGTGTAACCAACCAGACGACAAATCTTACTGCAATACAAGTACTTGAAGTCGAAAGAAGTTTAAACGATTGTTTGGGTGATTACGTTAAACTCCTATACGATTATGTCCCATCAGTTCAGCCGTAATTCCGAAAAATGAGCGACTTAGGGACAAAGGACAAACAGGTTCGGTTGTCACAAAATCTAGCCAATAACTTTGAGGTTCGGATACACTCACGTTCGGTTATGCCTGCCTCATACATAGACATACGCGAGAGCCTGTTCTTCTTCAATTGAACGATATTGTCGGAATTCATGTTGGCGGTCGCTCAGTAATCCTTTACGTTCGAGAATCAATCACAGTTGATTGGATAAAGTGGGCTCGAGCACCTTAGAAATAATAAACGTTAGAGAAATCGGGCAGTATTTGTTTGGATCAGATAGGTTGCCGCGTTTGGATATAGGACGAATATCGTCATGCTTCCATGGAATTGGGAAGGTAGAGATATGGAACGAAAGATAGGAAAAATGGCATAAAAGAAGGGTTAACTCAGGGATACACATTTTGAAGACGTTGGGTGAAATGCCATCCAGGTCAAGTCGTTTGTGCTCATCCAGAGAGCATAACTTTTGGCTGATATTCCTGGTGCTAACAAGAGAGATGAATAGTTGGTTACTGGAAGTAGTAGTATCCTGAGGAGTAGAATAAATGGACAAATATAATTTGGAAATGGAAGCAGTTCCGGGGGGGGGGGTGAAATCCTAGAATTTTTCGTATAGATCGCATACGAAATCATATCGGGAATCACAAAAGCAAAGGAAATTAGAAAAGCAGAGATTTCGGCAGCTGGCTTTACGAAGGGATCAAAATATTCTTGTCCCGGTGGCGGATAAGATCATGTGTTCAGCTTTGCACCGGACAAAGCGTTCTCTAGCTCTTCGTATGGTCAACGAGTGTTTGGTTCTGGCTTCAATAAAGCGATCATGGGACGCGAGACTGGGCGAGCGGTCCCAGCGGCGAAATACTGAGCGTTTCAAACAAACCGCTTGTGGGATTCTGTTTTGCCGGGTTTAGAAAAGTGCAGCGTAAAAAGCTTCATTCATTGAGGAATTTTAATGATATTAGAGACGTGTGGAAACATCAGAAGTAAAAGAACAAACATTCCAAAGATAAGAGGCCAGAAAATCGTGAACGTCGTCCCGGTTGGCTGAATTGTAGCACAAGAATGTGTCTTGACGGACTCATTGAATCTCACACTAATTTCGTTCGAAAGATATTTTGGGCAATACCTACTGCTTCCATTTCGGCCACTTTCGCGGACATTTGGTTTCTAAATTATAACCCAATTCGGGGTTTGACTTCTAAATTACGAAGAAATCATAGTTTTCAGTCTAGTATCACAAATAATAGTTGAAACTGGTTTGCCCTGTACCCTTGGCCGGCGGTGGCCAAACGGATAAGGTCGTGGCGTTTTGGACGTGAAATTCGCGGCTTCGAGTCCTTCCACCGCCTGTTCACTTCCCCAACCTGGCGGCCCTTTGCTAGCCGCGGCCACCTTTCTGAAAATTGATGTACATTGTTGTTGTTTCATTAATAAAGGAAGTAAAAGATAAACGAAAACCTAGCTCAATAATCACCGAGACAAAAAGATCTACTCAACCGTATTCTAATCCAGGATCCAACAATCATTTTTTCCATTGTCTTTTGTGTTTTCATGAGCTTTTCGATTTACGATCCTATAAAGTTGGATTTTGTTTTTTTCTTCTCCACAAACTCATCCTAATTCGAATCGAAGTTTTCGTAAATATAATTCGTAGATCAGACGCAAAGTGTTTTACTAGCTGTTGGAATTGTCCCCGTAGGGATACTATAGACCGTAGGGAATAACGTTTACATTTGACCACACCCATTTTACGATTAATTTCAGACATTATCGCAACGAATGCGGACAATTGGAAAATTAATTTAAGAAGCTTATAAGTTTAGTTTGACAGCGAAACACGAAGCTAAATTCGGGACAAACCTTTGCCAATTTTTATTCAGGCTTCAAATAACACTTAATGATCGGTACTCCGGTACACTACTGCATATATAACACGGTCAAACTGGGATGCGAACCTGAGACGAACGATTCTGAGTCGAACGCCTTGTTGTCAACGGTTGATACTAACCAGGAAGTTTCTCAACTACGTTTCATAGCTGTACTGAATTGAATCTTGAAATATTAGTATCAGTCCAGATGACTCTGAATGAATCACTTGATACGCGAATCTCGAAATTTGGTCAAGTCTGGTTGGTAAACAAACCGGTAACTGACATCGATCAATGAAGTAGAACTGACAAACCATCCTCCCTCCCCCGGTCGATCGTTACCTTTTTGGGGTTTTTGTTTGCCCACATTGATTGTGACTGTTTTGTCCGTCCTAATTTTTGTCGCTTCATCGATCGATTTTACCCGGTTTCTATTCGCAGTTTCCGAATTCGCCTCACCTTTGGTCACCCTAATTGGTCACGAGACTGAAGTGACTGCGGTCAGCATCTCATCCGAACTCGGATTGGTCCTGAGTGGATCCAAAGGTGCGTTTTTATGTTGTTGTTGTTGTTGTTGTTGTTGTTGTTGTTGTTGTTCTTCTTCTTCTTCTTCTTCCTATCCTCGCAATTGTCTACTTTTTGAGTTCATTTGTCTCCGCTATGTTCTTTCAATCTTTTTAACCAAATGATTGCTGATTCAGTTACAAAAATAATTGAACGATCGTTTGAATACAGTCTGAAGACAGTAAGGGGATTCTGAACGGTTTGTGGGTTTCTCGTTGTGAATTTGCAGTGTTGTCGAATGAAATCCGTTAAGGTTTTGTTAATGCGCGAACAAAAAGGAGACACTCGGATTTGAATTTTCAATGATCATTTCTCGACGGCAATGATGTTTTTATCGCCGCCGATTCACATCTTTCTTCATTCTAAAGAACACAAACAAACCTGACCTAAATCAGATCCCATAGATTCCACCTGAACAGCACACATCTCAGATCCAAAGCTACATCATCCTAATGCCAGCTATTCGACAGTGGAACAAAGTGGATCCAATGAGGTGGGCTGACTGATCTACAACTGATCCCAGGATTGGCATATCTGTATCGCACGAGATGCTTAATAAATGCGACCTAGACCATGATTTTTTTTTCCTACAACCATGTACCTAACATCACCGCGTTGCCTCACAACACCATCTAGTGAAAACGCCAGAAGAGCGACGGGATCAAGTACAAACAAATTAGCCGAACAGCTCGTTTTGGAAGAAGAAAGATTTCCAATGCAAGAATACCACTGACTGCGGCGTTGAATTATTTCACCTACTGTGTCCAAATATCGTTTGGGTCATCCCGTTGATCCCAACCCGATAATCTTACTGGGCATAGACAAATTAGTCCATTGGTTAGATTTTTCTTAGTTCATTGACTGGCCACGTCGAATCATCTTCTAACCAATAAATGCCTGAGTGAACAGCATACAATGAGGTGGGTGCTTTGTGGGCATGCGTATAACGTGTCCAACCACTTTGATATGTTCATATTCAGCGTTTCTACTAAGGACTGAACTTTGGGATCCATCTAACCTCTAAGTTGTCGATAAAATTGGTCTAGCATATTTTACTTCTGCTGTCAACAACCATGTTTCGAAACCGCATGACAGTACTGCCCTCACTGCTACTGCGTGTACTCAAGATTTTTTGATCAATAGGTGGATGTCAGATGAAAGCCACAGGTGTCTCCATTAGGTAAATGCTGATCGAATCCTCTGTGCGAGATACAGCTACCAAGATAACTAAATCTATTTACTTTATTCAATTCCTCTGAAATAACAAGATTTAGCTCCGAACCAATGCACTCTTGGAGGAACATTCTACACTTTAGAATCTGGTTTGATCATTTCCGCCGCTTCGACTGCCAAAGATCATTTAACTCGAGGGAGAGCCCCGAGCGTTCATCATTTTGCTCGTACATCCACGACGAGAAGACAGTTTATAGTATTTCTTCAGTGGAGGATATCCAAGACTCACGTCATTGGGTATCATTTCATGAGGTTTTCAAATACGGGTATTTAGCTCAAAACCTGGGCCACTCATCTGCCACCATGTTGAGGCGTTTAGAAGCAATTTCCTGCTACGGTCACTAGTCAGATTAGAGCTCCGGTGAACTACGGGGCAATCGTCTATGATTAAAGACGTTCAATGCTAATGTCCACTGAGACTATACCATAGATTGCTGACGTGGAACATTCCGTTGAAAACCAACCTACGTTGACTGATAATTGGATCTTTCTTGGTCCTCAGATGGATCATGGCGAAACAGCTGCACTGGGTTGCCATAGGTTTCCGATAACCATTTGCGCGCCTATTTGGCATGGCATGTTACTTCATCAACAGACTAAGTCTGTTGCCAAAATTGATTCTTCTGTTGCACTTTCCATGAGTTTTTGCTCTAGAAACCCAGTGTTCGATTTTCGGGTGGCTCACGTTTGAGGTCTGTTGATGTAACGATCTGACATCGATTCCCTGCTGTGCATACGACCCTAGCAACCAAATGTTCTCTTATTTTGTGTTTGAAGTCCCTGTGAATGAATAACGATGTTAGTCGAATGAATTAAACGTCTGTCATCCAGAAAGCGTCAGACGTTCGAGTTCCAGATCCGCCGGTCACTTTTAAGATACATGGCAATTCACCGTTCGGTGCGTTACCCCATACCTGAGACCTATAGATATCCAATGTGGTTTTATGCCACTTTAAGTCTCAGGGTTACGGTTGTGTAGTGGGCTCTAGTGAGTAGGAAGCGTGCACCTTCCACTAATCTGATGCTTCATAACACCGACGTGTACAGGTTTCCGTGTTACTAATTATAATCTTCCCACAAATTTACTTTTAAAATAAGACAATGGAAATAATAAAGGATGATTAGCAAATAGGGGAGCAACATCTAAGGATTGAATGATTTGAAAGCAAATACGCTACTGACTGTTGTACTGCTATTCCCTTGTCGTTATCGATACTAGGCACTTTTTATGAATTTTCTGAACTGCACCATCAAATCCATCGTTTGATAGATTTACGCATCCCTTTTGCCATATGTCTTGGGTTGGATGCAATTATCCGCTAGCGGAGCCCCGTAAGCATCACAGCGGATTGTAATTGTCCTAGTCAGTGACCTTTATGTAGGGCAAAATTTCCCCTGTTCTGTACGTACCTTTCTA
Organism: Fasciolopsis buskii; assembly: GCA_008360955.1. Classification (NCBI taxonomy): domain Eukaryota; kingdom Metazoa; phylum Platyhelminthes; class Trematoda; order Plagiorchiida; family Fasciolidae; genus Fasciolopsis; species Fasciolopsis buskii. The sequence continues at coordinate 117,382 of LUCM01011497.1, forward strand.
TTTATGACCTTACGGTTTCTTTTTTTGGTATTTCGCACCGCTTGGTGGCGAGTAAAACCTGAGCTCATGAATACGAGGCTGGTAATTGTAAAAACTGAGCTGATGTGGGCTGGTTCGATGCATGGATGTGGCCATTGACTTAACGGGCACAGTGTTAGGTGAAATTACCAAGTTTTTTATGAAGGTTATCTTTAAAAGATGAGACTAATGCACTCGTATGGGACCTAATATTGATATTGATATAAATGTTTCAAGGATTAGAAAATCATAAGCTCTTTAAAAATTGAAAGATTAAACGGCAAGAAACTGATGAAGTCGATGATTTTGGCAATTTATGATAGCAGTTGGACAGCATTTGACAGGCACAACAGCCACATCGAATCCCTGCAATCCAAGATATTGACATTTTCCAGTGCGTCAACGCTAACAGCCTAACGAACTGTTGAGACGAAACTCTTTCTTTCATTTTTTTTTAGGTGGCTGGTATCTTTGTTCATTAGGTTCACAGTTAGGTGGTGCTTCACAATAGCAACTGAAGCGCACCTATTCGTTCTAACGATTGAACGTATCCCCAGAAATCATTGTATCGGGTTTATAACTCACTGGTAGGGCATCCTTATAAACAATCCGAAAACATGGCAAAAGTCCCCCTTCTCCAGCTGGACTCATCCGCCAAAATGAGATTACACTTTGACGTAGTGTGACGGATTGCGTACCCCTATGACTCAACAAGCTGTACAGGATAGCTTATTTCATGTCGAATATACAATCATGCCCGGAAGGTGAATGGGTAAAAGGCTTGATGAAGCGAGATCCTGGTCCACCAGATCGAGAGTTAATTTGCTTTGGCAACTCAACCAGAGAAAATGAATGTAAGAATAATTGATCCAATTAGATAGATTTCCACTCAGCCATTCCTCCTCCGCTACCTTGCGGACAGGTTCTTGTCAGAGCCGATGGCTTTAGTTAGAATCGTTCTCAGGCTTAGTGGCTGGGCTCCCCAGTTTTACTCATTCACAAATCTATATGAATTATGAAGACAGTGAATTGCATACTGCGTCGATTATCACCCAGACTAATCAGGACGACGCGCCTCATTGGTTCGAGCAAGGTGGGCACTGATAATCATGCTTCTGCTTAGAGTTTCCTTAGTGAGTTAATGCTCCATTGCTTTGCGGTTGAGGCTTTTGAGTAGAAGGGTGCTTTTAGGGTTCCGAAACACACACCCCTTCTGTGATACGGGTGGCCGCGAATTTCGACTCTCCCAAATACCTCCAGCCTCTTCTCTATCGGAAACCTTACCCCCAGCTGCATGTTTGACTGGTCCACAACGTGACGGATAATATTTCGCAATACTTTTTCAACAGTTGTTGATTAATGATTGGCAAATGCATTCGTGATGGATGACTGCTAAACGAGGCTAAAAGGTTTCACTGTTTTCAGACCGTTTATCGGGGCACAGAGAAGACATCTCGCGAAGTGTTATTATCAACTGAACTGTCTAAACTCGTTCGTGTTCTTTTATTTTTCGATTTTGCTAGTCCATAAAACTATTATGAACTTTACTGTGGATCGCGCTTTGTTTGGTTACAGGTGGCACTTGTTTACTGCATAACACTCGAGGAACACTGATTCGTCAATTATACACAGTTACCCCTTCGGCTGGTCTGTACTCGTCCGACGATTCACAACTAGACTCGATCACTTCCCCATGCGTGTCCGCTTCTCATTCAGAAGGATCCCCCGGATCGGTTCAGTTTGTGCTCCATCATCGTGAAGGTTATTTGATCACACAACATGGTCCAACACAAATAACGCTGTCAACATTGAACGGCAAAGTGATTCGATCTAGGGATCTACGATGTCTGGCAGCTGTCAGTGCATATCGGTTAACTGCCGTGTTATTCAGTGCATGCGGGCGTTATCTGCTTGTATCCGGCACGGATGGTGTTGTTTGGGTGCTACGTTGTCACAATTTGGCTCCCGTTCATGACTTCCCACGATGTGATGCTCCTATACGATCGTTAGCTTTGTCCAGTGATCAACAGTAAGTCAATTCAGTCACTTCTCTTGATGAGGATGCGGATTATTTTTAGGAATCCGTTGAACGTAATGCACGTCAAGATTTGTTCTGATTCATAGGCATTTATTTTGTTCCCAAAATAACAGTCGCGGTAGGGGATGAGGGCTACTCTCTAACCAGAACAGAAAAATGCAAAGCTCGAAGCTATAAGCACGAAAATGATTTTATATATATATATATATATATATATATATATATATATATATATATAATTCAAATCAAACTGCGCAGACTGCGTACGAGAGGAAGGAAGACAGTGAGCAGCAACAAAGCGAAAATTGATCGTTTGTATTTTTCCATTCCACACATTTCGATGTTTTTCAATGTTTTTTTCGGATGATTTTATGAGATACAAGGTCTGCATATAGGCCATACAACACTCATTGCACAGACTTCTATTCTGAATCATGTCCGTCATCGTCTACAAACCACGGCAATCTTCATTTCCAAGGTCTCTACCAGGAATTCGGGAAGAAATGACTGAAGCTAAAGCCGAAATTCACTTCTTTATTCCTCTATTCCAAGTCGTAGCCTGACCACCATGTCGCTTCCCTTGGGCTTGTTCAATAGTTGCAAAAAAACACGAAAAGGCAAACGATGAGGCGTACGTAAAACCGTTCGCAAGCGACCGAAGGCGATGTAGAACGAAAACCTCAGTCAGAGGGCGATCATCAGCACTCGACATACGACGATGCTACCATCCATTGTCCATCCAATTTTCTTATCGGTCTCGTGCAATGTTTCTGAGATCTTGTTGCTCAAATTCCGGAAACCATCGGCTATTCGTAACCCGGAGGGGCCAGGTCTCCCAAGCATGGGGCAGAACATTACGAACCATGCTATTGTATCGCTTTATCTTGGGTGGGAGGGAATGATATTATGGCGGCGCCATCCATGTCACAGATTCGAGGAAGCTATTCCAGCTTTCACGGCTCGTGATGTAATCTACTCTCCAACATTAATTCCAGTTGTAATCACGCTCCTGGGAAGCTTAAATCTATTGGTTACCTCCGATTGCTCGCTGTAAAATTTAAGTGTAAGCACAGGCTTCTGTAAGTCTTGAAGAAGTGCTTTGCACTTTGAAAATACAAAACATACCGTATCTGGATACCTCAATGACCAAGACATCCGACACGTTGAATTTCTTTTGCTTCGTCGCCAAACAAAACGATATCATTCGTGTACGTTAATTTAAAATCTCTGCCCCATGGTATTAGTTGATCTCCACTGACCGAATGATCAGATAAAGCGTGCTGTAGAACGTCCTCCAGGGCAAAGTAAGTAGTAAATGGTAATATAAGAGAGTGTTGCGGTGGTCCGTTGGAGATGACGAAATGTGGGAAACGCTGGCCGTGAACTCTAACCTGACCTGAAATATGACAGCATAACTATCGGAGTACGCTTCTCAATACACCATTTCTTCATTTTACAGGATCAGAGTTCAGACCTGTTGAAGGAATCAAGCGGTACGCGAATGCCTAGGAACAGAGTGATCATTGGCTCTTGAAAGTCAGATTGGTGTTCGAATAGCTGTCGGAGGGTACAGATTTGATCGATGCGCTTAGGCCCAGAGCGAAATTCAGTTTGTTCGTCGTGGGTTGCTCACCAGACGTGTTGTACAACCTGCGGAAATTGACCAGCCCGCTTTCGGCTGGAATTGGTTGGTATATGTCAGGAAGAAGAAATCCGAAGTGTCCTGACACGTCAGCTCAAGCCACAAGAGCTATCAGAATGAAGGACATCCTTGATGAGCGATCAGTGCTCATTGATGTTATTCGATCGAACAAGTCTAGGTTTTCATATAATGCATTTCACAAAGATGTAAGACGAATCGGATCAGAGAGCTTATCATAAACGAACTAACGCCACATCGTACGTTTTGAGTGCTCGCCACAGCACACGGGCAGCTAACTCGTGGTCTTAGCCTAGGGGAGTACGAACGGCAATCTTTTAAACAATGTCACGTTCTAAACTTCAGTTCTCAGTCGGTCTTTGGTACCATTCCTCGACACAAATTCCCATTTATAATTCTCGATTTCATTGTCAATTTCAGTGTCTGAACAACCGTCTGTCACATGACTTAGGTGGGCAACAGCAAAATAGATGCGTTCGTTCCTAAGAGACTAGCCGTGTTTCCTCTTGTTTGATATTGATTTCTCTCTTTTCACAATTTCCTACCATGTTTTCATGGTTTAGTTCCTCATTCAAAAGGATTTGATTTATCGCAGTCTCCTTATTCAGCTATCACAAAATTTTTATACAGTCGATTCATGACTTTTAATCAGCTATTTGACCTTGTGGTTTTTTTTCTCTCTTGATATGCCCACTTCTAGTTACGTGTTAGTCGGTCTAGAAACCGGTTCCTTAGTCGTTTTCTACATCGATTTCGGTCGCTGGCATCACGAATTTCAGGAGCGATATCCCGCCTAACACTTTCGGACGTTGCCGGTTCCAGTGCACGCTTGGCGGTCACATGATTGTGCCTAATTTGATCTTGTTGTTTGTTTTTTCGTTGGCTCGTCAACTTCCCTTGCATTCAGTGTGTACACTTTTTGCATTGGCTTTAACACGTTCCCTCCTTGTACCGTGTCTTCATCTTGTACACATTCCGCAATGGACCAAACTCATTGTGAATGCAATCCATCCGTCCATCCGCCATCATCCGCGAGGTTTCGGTCCTGTTCATCATGTTGGCAGCCTCATTTTCTGCCTCAACTCAATTCTATCTGTTTGTCTATATGTCTATCACACACACACACACATACACACACAAACAATGCAGTTCCATTTTGTTCTCCCTGTGATTTAATGTTGTGGCTGTGTACACTTCTCGTCTCTTCTCCCGTGTTAGATTACTTGGAAAGAAGTGTTGTGATATTTGTGGTTCTAATTTGTGCCGTTCCTGTGTGGCTCCTTTCGCATTCACACTCATTTTATACACTTTCCTTCAAACTTTGTTATTTCTTTCCAAATGGTACGCATACACAAATACGTACAGACACGTACACACACACACACACACACACACGCAAACGCAGATACGTTGCAATTGTGATAACGATCATATTAAATTGCATCACCTCCATTATTAATAAAACGATAAACAGTGACAACAATTCCTTCCTCCATCTCGGCACCATGAATACTACGAAGCACTTGGTCCGTTTCACCAAACAATCACGTGTGTATTTGACTTTGTCTAAACAGTCTATGCGTAATATATATATACATATATATATATATATATGTATATGGAAAAAATACAAATTCCTCATTTTTGCTTTCCTGGTATTGGTTCTCGATGCGCTGTTCAACCACTCCCTCTCATTCATTTTATAATCGTCTCTGACTTATCGTTCAGTCGTTAGGAAAATTCCGAATGTTCGCATTAAGAATCGGTTTTATTGTAAGCGCGCAAACATTGAGTCTGACCCCACAAATCACCATTTTTCACAGCTTTTCCACAAGACTTGTGACGGTGATCAGATTGGGGCGGAAAATGAAAAAAGCGAGAAATTTTTCATTGTTATTACATGTTAGGGAAATTGCTGTCATCATCAGCAAAACGCAGTTGGGAGACGATATTACAGAAGCACTTCTACACCAAACCAATCATATCCGGATGGATATGAAGCATGAACACAATGGACTTGGCATCCTGCATAGTTGCCAAGGCTCTTGGCACTGCGGAGACCAGCAATCATATGACTTTGAAACTTAGAGTGGTGGGCTCAGTAAGTCCCAGTTGGTAACGAGCCAGGCGGTGGTAAAACAGTTTAGCGAGGCGTTAAACCAGCTGATTGAAAATACATTAGTTGTGCACATTTCCAGGTAGATTTTTCTGAAAATTTACATGACATTTGTTGAAATGTGGCTATATCGAGCACTGCATTCGGTCGTATTTGAATTCATCGAGTGACATGTTTTCTTATTTTTAGACGGTATCAGTTGGTGTAGCGGCTCGTTCTCAGCCATTTGTACACATGTTTTTGCACCAAAACTTAGTCGGGCACAGTTCTCGGAGGTTGGATTTTGCAGCGAGAAAAATGATTGACACAGGGATTGACGGTGTTCCATGCATAAACAGTTTTCAACTGATTGAAAGTTCAAGACAATGTATCTTCTTTATCAAATCTGCCAGGGCGTTTTGTTTACTTTTTTCAGCCGTGAACGTAAAACATGACAAATTGTGGGCCATAAATTTTGATGATCGCGAAAGCTGTATTTTTAGAAGTATGCGATTCCGTGAAGTGTCATTTTTCTATTCATTCTTTACATCACTCGGTTTTCATGCTTTGAAGTGAGCATATTGCCTGTAGAAACGGGCCATACAAATAGCAGAAAGGTCTCATTCGAATGATGGAGTTTCTTTCTCTTAGAACTTTGATGGAAACAGTGCGGACTAGGTCCGCCTTTGATGCAACAGCCTATGGGGCTGTAATTTTCTGCGATCCATACAATTTACTCACGAGTAGTTGGTGTAACCTTATAGAATTGATATAAAACATTCAGGTGAGTTTTTTTGAGATAGGAGTACCATTTTCCACATATTTAGCTTATGCATTAAAGAATTGAAGTCGGTGATATGATGGAATCGACGTAAAAGTCTGCCTTCTGCGGAATTCCAACTGCCCTTATGATTAAGATGTCGGAAAGCCAGTATACAACTTCCTAAAACTAGAGTACAAGTACGAAAAGCGGTAGAAATACGTCGACCTTGAGCGCACTTCTGTCGCCACAGCTTGTAGATGTCAGCCGTGTTAGCAAATTTCGCTGTCACTTTGTTTCACTGTCTAAAGACTCATAGGTATCTTTGACGGCGAGAGATTGATTCACCGTTCAGTATCTGTCTTGGCATCGAATTCGATAGATTCCCAGGTGAAACGGCTTTCATGTTGCTGAATTCATCCCAATAACCTCTCCCATTCTGAGTTCATGCCGGAGTCGGACTGAGGTTAGCCACTGAATTAGTGTCCCGCTATTAAGTGCGACTGCATTTGCACTGCGTTCTGCTTGTTCCACAAAGCCTTACGCCACTGTATTCATTCTCTTTGTATCTCGTACTGTGTCAATCGAAATACGAACAAACGGGATTTCTCAGATCCAAACGAGCTTCACCCAATGTTTTTTATAAATAATCCCAGTCTGTGTGTTCGAAGTCTTAGTCTATTCTAATCTGTTGCGGTGATTCTAAAAATACCTTCACAACTCAAAGAAATATTCAGAATATTTTTCCTGAGCTGATGATTCAGTCATGCCTGACTGAACATTGGATTCAGGCCAGATGAAGTCTGCTGTCAATAAATTAGTTACCTGTACGGTAGCCAATTCTGCACGGCCAACCACTTATCGCCAGAAGAAGCCAATCCAAGGAGCGAAAATAGGAATACATAGTTTACCTGTCGAAAATCTCTCACTAGATCGATAGACCTAAGAATGTGGTACCTGGGATCTCCCCCGACGACGCAGGAACTCGTCGCACTTCACGGGTTAACTGTTGTGTGCCTGGATTGGACAAAATCAAGACCGAAAATTGCTACTCCGCCTCACTATGCTTGTTCCGTTGGCCATATAAGGTAAAGGATTTGAACCGATTGCCAAACGTCAATCCGCGCATCCGACGAAATAAAACAGAGATAAAGAACACTGACGAATTGTCACATGAATGAGGTTTCTCAAGTATTCTTCAGTCACTTCTCCATGCCAAATTTATGCCCATTTCCTTATAGCTTTGCCGTATTGGAAACGGTGGAACATGGCTGACTTGGCTATTTGTAGCACTGTCTAGGATGGAACTTGCTAGGTTCCGTTCTTCTGATGTATGAACTTTGCAAGATTTTGCGAGCAAGTTTGGACAATGTTTTCGGTCTTGCCAGATGTGGTCATGCTGATCAGCCTTTGACGTGATAAAAAGGAATGAGAATCATAACCGGTAGACTGTCCCGAATAAACTAACTTCGGTTACTGGGATCGGATCCACAGCAGTCAGAGAGCTTTGAGGTATGCGGTTAGATGTCACAGTTAGAAGCGTTTGTTTATCTGAAATGTCCTTGTCGTCAGATAATTTCCGGAACTAATCATTTTAAGATTTGTGTTTCGCTATTGTTCGGTATTACAAAGTAGTAACTAGGACCAGCGCATGTTGATTTAAGGTTGCCTGTTGTAAAACTTTAACTCAGCTGATCAAGACGACTTCTAAGCTTACTAATGTTGGCGTAAACAAGGAATTTATGTGCATATACAAGCAAATATATACAATTTTTGTTTCAATCCTTCTTGGTTATTTTATTGACTATGGAATACTTTCGTGGATCGCTGTCGATTTGTGTTCAACTCGAACATAATATTCCCGTTTGCATTGTACAAGACCATATGTTTGGTCTCACTTTTCGCGTTGCTCGCCTTGTTTGGTTGACAAACTGTCGATACAATAGCTTAGATTCAGCCGTATACAACCTACCTTGGAGGAGTTCGACCTGGTCCGGCTCTTGATGGTGATTCACCACGGTCTACTTTCGTTTTTATGCAACGTGTTCATGTTTCAAACAGCAATTGGCCATTTCTATCGGTCCGCAGGTTTGTGTACTCACGTCCTCGTGTATCTGAAGGACATGCTAGCTGATTAATCTTCACACTGGCCTTTGCGCATTACAAATTTAGTTGTACAAATTTCCCGGTCATCAATGGGATTAGTTCATAAACACGGTCTCGAAATGACCCAAACACTGGGCGAAATCGACGTTTATGGGAGCGCTCACCGGAACGGACACAAAAGTGACCGCAAATGAATGCAAATAGTTGTGTACTTTATAATTCTGTCCATACATGTACTTATTTATATCTGTCCGTTTGATTACGTATTATGTGTGCGTGTGTGTGTGTGTTTGTTTACGTGTATTTGGTTGTGCGCATGTTTACTGTTTCACCTGAACTGGAAAATAGTTTTCGTCTTTTTGGGGTGGAGTGTGATAAGGCTGGACTTGAGGAAGGACAGATAAAACAAAAGTGTAATCATTGTATCGATCGGGTTTCACGCTTGATGTACAGGCGATTCGTTTGTCACGGGTAAATACATTAGTTTGCAATCTCAAAGCAGAAACTTGTCCGAATAGGTTGGACAGAAAAAAGATCACGAGAAATTGACGACTGATGACGAAAGCAAAAACAAAGTAGAAGTGGAAATTAGAGTAACAGGTGGACATTTTGGACCAATTAATCTGTTTGATTTCCACTCTGTGGGGGATCAGTCGTTTCTCTCGCCAGGCTATTTATTCTTCTGACTGGGTAACACATTTTGCTTTTTTTGGTCTTCAGATAAACACTTGTTATTCGTAATTCGAATAACTTGAGCTGTACGGGATCAAAGAACGACTCTATTACTGTTGTGACTTTCTCGTTCTACGGAATCGAATATTCATAAGTCGGAAATCAGAAATTATTGATTTTCAAATTTGGGACCTTATTGTATGTGTGGAAGAGATCGAGGGAATACGGCAACTACTGTTTTCTTGTTCTAATTGCAATTTGTCATGTACACGGAGTTCAAAACGTGAACTAAAACATAATTCGAAGTCAGGGAAAGTTTTGTTTTGTTTTGTACAAAGAAAGGGACTCTGAATCTATCCAATATGGTTAGTCTATCTATCCGGTTATGTTGGACTCTGGAGCGGAAGCTACATGTGATTTGTAGAAAATATTGAATGAGATGGAAAAAATCGTTGAACAGACTGTCTGTTGATTGATTTCATCTGATCTCAACTCTATAAATTGTCAATGGTTTTGGATAGGTGTGTGTTTGTGGAACATGGAGTGTTGATTATTTACCATATTTGCGAGGGATCCCATAGTTTGTCTGCTTTCAAAAAGGCAAATAGATAGTCTTTAACGAAGCAATAAAGTGAACGTAACTCTGTGCATCATACATACATACTAAAGCACAAACAAAACGTCTACACGTATAAAGTTACTTGCCTGTTCACTCCTACACAAACATACACACGAACAAATTTGAGCACATTTGGGGTTCATCGGTTCCCGTTTAAGAAAGAATCCGAATCAAAGCAGGTATAGAAATAGAGCGTCAAAGAATGGAGGGAGGAGAAATCAAGATTCGACCGAAAAATCGATTTTTCTTGGAGGTAAACGCACTGTGACCAGAGTGTCAGTTAGGTGAATCAAGTAGTAAAATACACCGGCTAAGTATTCCGCGTCAGTTTTTTTTTTATTTGATGATTGGCCGATGTACAGAGTTCCTCGGATCGCCTGAGAGACAGCTGTATTTAATTTGGTTGGTCTGAGACAGGACGAAAAGAATTCCATCGTTCGTCCATTCGTCTGACCAAGCTTTTTCCTGTGTGTCTGTTTAGCTACCTCTTTTTGTCGCTTTCCGTCCAGTCAAGGAAACTGTCGTTCAAGGAGATGACAAAATGAGGAACAAGTTCCTGAGGTCTGGTCTTGTGGTCGGTCAAAGATATCGAGAATTGGATCCAGGGTTCTCCACTACGACCTGATAGAAAAGAATCAAGAAAACTTCGTTAGTCATCCTGACAAGATTTGAAATAAAATAGCAGGTTATGTACCTGGCTTCTTTGAATGACTGACTGAAGAAGAAAATATAATAATAACTTTTTGATCCATCCCTTGATCACAACTGCTCATGTGCACGCAGTCTATCCAGATCAATAACCATTCTCATGAGCATTGGCATTGTATCAAGATCTCCATTTTCACCTTACTTCTGTTGAAATTTAAGCCTACGACTAATGAATTTTTTCCCCTGGCTGAAATGCATCTGGCCCGAAATGTGATTTCATAGGTTTCAACTCCAAACATGTCCGTAAAATCGGTCGCTTGGGGCAAATTTGGTACTTACTCACAAACTGTTACTTGATCGCCGGGAATGACGAGCAAGCACCGGTTCGACACAGCTGTTATTGCGGTATTTTTGAGGTCGTGCGTGCCGTTTGATCATTAAAAATGTTCGGGTTTTACAAGCACCAGCTTTGATCCCAGTTTTACTACTGAAGGTAATTTTAGTAGCCAAATTGAATATGAACAATACGGCCACATTGGCATTCCGGATGCTTTTGGGCATTTCTGAACTTATTCCCTCCAATCGTCTTTTAGGTCTACTTAATTGTCGACTTGGTGGGGTCTTTGAAAATTGGCCTTGTTGTTCCGCATTTAATTACTTATCCGTCACGATTACTCAAGAGACATACCACGAAAGACGAATTCTCTCCTAAATAGACTCTTCTTGTGTTCTCTCCGGTAAATTTAGCAGATCTTCTACTTCTTTCTTATAATTTCTTCGTTTTCTCAATTTTGTACAATTTCCTATATGAAGCGATACTTTTTTCCACCTGGCTTCGGATATCTCTCCCAACATGTATTCTGTCCATAACCGAGCTCCTACTGGAATGTCTGATCATTGTACATCACTTCTTCATTGCAAAATAAATCGCTTAGGACGATCAATATTCCCAACAGTCCATTGTAACTAGGCCTGTTTGTTAGCAAGTGAACTTGAATATGCTGCATGATATCGTAGGTTCCAGTGACATTTCAATGTTTCGTTCTTATGGTAAATCATAATACGGATTACGTTAACCCCTGCTGCGATGTTTATTGTTCCAGATGAAAATACACCCACATCCGGGTGCGCAAAATCACCATTTGACTTTGTTCGACTGATTTGAGCTGAACCGACAGAGGAAGAAAACGTTAAAAATGAAGCCTAGATATGTTTACGCTGTTGATGTTCAACACTCCCCCATGCACTGTGTTGTATTCTATTGTATTATACTGTACTGCAATACATCGATTTTTCCGTGCACAAGTGCCCATAGTTCAATCAGAAAAAGCGGTCGTTTTCATCCTCACGTCAAAAATGGGAAACAAAACTCGCTGAATAAATGATATAATAGACGTTCAAAGCTGATGATCCCTAATGGAAACAAAACAGTGATACATTGTTCATGCAGTTTTTTTAAATGTTGACTAAATTATCGGTGCAGCCCAAACAAAACCCGGAAAATTTCACTCAATCGTCTACTACGGTATACTATAATGTGATTCGTCCTAATGGGCTGTTGCCGACATTCGATTGAGCTAATACCGGGTAGTGGTATTCCAATGGGTATGAATTCAGGTTCGTGTGAAGTGGGAACATGGAAGCGACAGGGATAAATTGTCATCCCGGGGAGGAGTTAAATTTCACGCGGTCTTGGGTTCAAATGCTGGTCGCACCACTAGACAGTTACGTAACCACCACGTTACAAAAGATACACGGCCAACAGTTGACAATCCCCGGCCGTGATTTGAAGTCGTTATTCAGCAAACCAAATTCTCTCATCCCTTTATAACCAAAGTTAAAACGGCTATTGTGATTGGTTGCAAGTACTCTTCGATCTGTTGTATGGGTTTCATATATTCAGAGAGAATTTCACTCGTAGACGCAGCATTTTGAGTTTGCTTGAATCATTCTCAAGATTGGTTATCGCGCGGGACCAAATCGATATCATCTGTGCAATTTAAAGCCAGAACTAGAGTGATGGTAAATGGATCACGAGTCCCGGTGGAGAGTAAAACGTGAGAAGAGGAAAACACCTTGCAATAATGCCGAATAGTAGGTCAATCATGCAAACGAGACAGTATCTACAATGGTTTCCACGGTTATCTGGGCATAAAACATTTTAAAGCCCCCTCTTCTTGTTTCGCGATCCATTAATAATCTGCCTACTAAATGGCATAACAAAATGGGCCTGAAAGTGTTAGGCAAATATGTGATGGTTTAATTTCAAACAAACATTTTTTTGTAAGTCCAATTTCGCGACAGTACTCCCAATGAATGCTAGCAAATAGTGTTCCTAAGAGGCACAATTAAAAACAATATATTCCGAAATGCTTTGTGGCAAGTAGAATCAAGCACCTGATGTCTTGTGTTTTTAAATGTGATGCCTTCAGGTGCTTTATATAAGTCAAATACAGACATTCAGCTACAGTTCTTGATAGAGTCTGGCGTAGCTTTCTTCTATGGGTTGAAGAAAGGACCATGTGGGGTTAGGTACCGTACCGAATGTCCTGTCTTGGGATGAACCGTAATAACTCGTCAATTACTCCGGTGCACCGGCAAATCTTTCAGCATTCGGATGAACCTAAACGGGAATGAAACCGTGACGTAAGGATCGCGTAAAAAAACTGACTAGTCAAAAATACGCATTCAACTAACAGCTACCTATGTGCGCAATAGAAGCTGCCAAATTGTAGCACATCTATTTGGTTTATTTATAGAATTTAGAAAATGTCACGGATACCATTTTTCCACTAATCGAATTTTTGTAAATGCCAGTCTGTGGGGTCTTTTTTTGGCCAGATGGACTCTATAGTCTTTAAAAGAAGCCGGTATGTGATAGTTGGTGATCTGTTCAACTTTGTAGTGGGAACAATAAGGACAGATAGTCAGATTCAGGAATAGTGTAAAACAGCTCAAGATCGAGGATTTACAAAGTATCCGGTCAAACTCGCTGAGTGTCACGTACAAAGCGCTCAGATCTGATGTAGGCTGGGCTTTCGTGTTCGCCAAGATCCGAATTGCATATTCAATACGAAATTTATTATTTTTGTTATTAGTATTATTATTGGGGTATAATTGACTAGAAAATAGTATGGCATCGAAATAATTCTGGGCACCAGATTGAAGTGTCTGCTTGTTGGACGTTTGAAGGCAACATTGAGTTTATCTAGTTGACAAGTGAAACTGAAAAAATCAGAATTCGCGTACACGCCAGTTTTGTCGAAGTCACGATAAAATCTGCGTTCCCTAGTTTAAAAATGTTGACTGTTAAATAATAATGCCCCAAGCTGTTTCATCTTCGCTTTGAATAACATTGAACGTTGACATGGTGAAATGGCAATACGTTCAATCTAGTCCAAGTTCTTGCTCCCGCAAAATCGAATCACAGGACGGAGCAACCAGTCTTCTACAAGTTGTCTGAACATCAACCTGTCACCTACCACTCTAATATGCTAGATTGTTTCTTTTTTATTGCCGGGATATCTAAACCCTGATTCATGTCAAATGGCTCCAATCGATCGACCTGGGTCAAACAAAAATTTGCTCTTTCCCAAACAATCTAAATTTAGTTAATGCATGGAATAATCGTCTTCAGAAAATTGTTATGTTGTCGAGGGAAACGATTAGATTGTTTGATAATTAAAGCTTATTGCATTTTAGTCACGGGGTTCGATTTTGATTGGACAGATCGAATCTTTCATGTAAAAATATATTGATCAGTATTATACCGTAGATGACATAATTCCGGTTATCATGGGACTAGAGTTCTATTACATCGAGAACGGTTTTGTTGAATGTTCTATACTGTCAAATTGGCATTCTACTCCCTTACATTACATTCTCTAGGATATTAGTCAGAAACTTGAAACCTTTTCATCAGATCAATGAAAAAGTCGCCGTATTGTAGTAGAACCACTGATCGCCTGTTCACCTGTCCTGTTTATACCCCGGGAACATAGGACACATTTGAGGATCAGCTCATTACAACCTTAATGAATGCACGCATTCACGGCGTTATACTAACAGTGGTATGGAATCTCCACAATGCTATCTTTCCTTCTTGTTTTACTCAACCGATGAAAAAAAATCCATCTTAACAAATGATCCTTATTTTCAGTCTGGTTCAACAAACACGGGATTTTTTTAAATATCATTTGCCCTTAATTACCCGTTTAGTCCGACACAATTTAACGTCTGGTTTAGTGAATCGTAAATTTGATCTAAAATATCATAACCTTGAACGGGAAAGTATTATGTTTGATATTCCATTTCCGTTAGATCATTTAACTGGACCCGGTTCATTGAAATTCACCGTATTTATTTCCCAATGTCATTATCTTATTCGCACCCCAGTTGGACTACCCCGACAACCGAGTGTAAACAACCATTTCGCACCGAAAACTGCGACTACCGTTATCGGAAGTGCATGCCGAATGATTGGAGAGTATGAGGTATCTTTTTCACTTTGTCGATTTGTTCGTGTGTCTGCGAATTGGATTTTCGCGACACATAACCCAATTGTTGTAAGTAGAAAAAAAATGTAGAAAGATTTGCATTCCCTTTTCGAGTGGTCCTGACATCTCTGAGATCGGTTGGACGAATTGGAGGCAATAAACCACTCGAAATAGCCTGGAGTGATGATCGTTGTGGAAGAATCATTCAGAACTTACAAAAACGAACCAGCTGGTACCCGGACAAACATTGCACCATTATCTAGATTTTCTACAACTGCTGAGATTGACATAAATTGAACCACGGAATGTCCTGTTACGGGAATTCGATACGGTTGACTTTATTCGACTCGTAAGTGGTATCAGGCGTTAACAAAAACAAAAATGACGCTAATCAATGAACTGATTTGCTAATTGATTAGTTGTCCAATAACTATTAGATAGGTCCGTAATTTAGCGAATAACTGGTCAGCACATACACTGATTGATTGATCGATGGGCTGAGTGATTGGTTAATTAATTGATTGATTGATTGTGAGTCAGCTGGTCAACGTTGCTACTTGGCAGTCCTTTATTTGGCCGTGAACCCCCTTTCACGGGAAAATGTTCATCGCGGCTTCACTTATAAATAAAGTAAAAGAAAAATAGTGAGCAAGTGAGTGAGTGAGCTTTGTGAGCGAGTGAATCAGTGAATGATTAATTGGGTGTGTGTAGGTGTGTGAGTGACTGAGTACATGCGTGAGCGAGTAGGTGAGTGCGTGGATGACTAATTGGGTGAGTGAGTGAGTGAGTGAGTGAGTAGGTGAGTGGGTGAGTCCGCTCTGTAAGTGAGAAACTAGGCCTCCTTCTTCAAAATGCTGTCTACTTCTGTTTCACAAGTAATAAAAGACGGAACATAAGACGAAATAAAAAAACATGAAACTCGCAAGGTTCACACTACGTGGCCTACAACAGGAAATTTGATTAGACCATTGACTGCCCCTAGAGTGAGAGAATTTCTCAAATCGGGCATGATTTCACTCGATCAGAAAATCATGAGTACACAGTATCCACGTCTGGCTGCCTACGGCTAAGGTGTTCCAAATTATTGAGCTGTCTATACTATTCCTTGAATAGGCATGGCATACAGCTGGTTCACGTAGTGAAGATCAATGAATTATTTCGGTATTTGAACAAACCTAACTCGGGTAATTCAGGTAAATTTGAACGGATTGTTATAGTCCAATGGCAATACACACCGCTTCCAGTCGCAAAGCCCGTGTTCACACCCTGGGTAAGAGTGATGAAATGAAACACTGATGAGCTCTAAGAGAGAGCGAAATTCCAGTGCCGTACTTCTTAAGTGTAAGATTAATTGAATGACCAGAGGTTTGTGCGTGAGCGAAAGAGTTCATCTATTGCTTATAAGCAATTGTGATCTCTAGACAGAAACTAAAATAGGTCTGAAATTTTCATAGTCTGCTGATTGCAGACAGTGGGATCTCGGTCACAAATGTATTGTATTGCCAACTGAGATGATACCCCTAACACTCAACAGATCGAATTCGTTTGATCAAAGGTCAAGTTACTACACGTCAAAACCCAAAAGATCACAGAGTCAGGTTACCTGTTTAATGTCATCTCAAGAGTCAATTCCTAAATTCTGCCATTCTGCAAATATAGAAGACCACATTCAACTGCACCTATGTACTGACACCTTCACCTCGACCGGTGATCTGACGTTTGCCATGGGAACGTCAAGATTGACTATCAACATCTGAACTGCGGACAACACCAGTTTCCAAATACATCGAAAATATCTGACATTATCTTACTTTAAATTATCCTATGGGAGGTCGAAACTTCATCTGATCGTTAGACATGTGCACGAGCGCTTTTTTACGACGGGTCCATAGAGTACTCAGAACCGCGATCCGATGATAGCTCTATGTCAGCTCGGATATGCCAAATTAAATGTTTGATGGGGCAAAATTCTCTCGAAAGCACGCTATCCTCCGCTGAGTTACTACCCTTTAACAGGGCATACACATTCGTTGAATTTTGCGCGATTACACAAGGATAAGTTCGAGTAAACAGGAGCGAATCAGGTTCGCAAGTCTGAGGAGAAACAAAATGGCGAAATCGATCGCATGCGTCCGAGAAAATTCTATCCGTTCATCCAGATGCTAGTTCTTCTTCGATCATTTTTATCATTGTGAGACATAAGGAGAGGATAAATTATTTTTACGGCGAACACATGTGTCTCTAAGTCCAAGACTGTGCGAAACAAGCGGATGAGCTTTCGGAGGTTTCATCGTGGCTGCTAACTGGCTTGTCACCGATTATTTACGGATGAAATGGCTCTTACACTGAGGTGGGCGTTTTCCATGCAGCATGTGAGTCAAGGGAGATCCTAGTTTTCTCGTATGCCCCCTCCCGTAAGATATCGATCACCTGTCTTGATTATGCACGTCATATAGTGAAAAGTGATTCTTCAACAGAATAACCAGACGGGAAGCCGCCGGCTTGAGGTGCCTCACAGAGAACTCGGACAAGCCTAGTAGAGCCCAGTGTTCACGGGATTCAAGGGATTCGCATAGACGACCATATTACGCTTTGATAAAGTCATAGAATGACTGACTATTTTCATGAGACCATGCAAATCAGTGCAACATCATGTGGTGAAGTTCAACAAACCGTTCAGAGCCTGCCCGGTAGCCTAATGGCTAAGAAGTCAGACTCGAAATCGATCGTCCCGAGTTCGCGTCCCGGTGCGGGCGCGATGGATACGCATTGCTGATGATTCCTAACAAGCTGGATGAAACAGTTGTACAGTGCTTCCCTGGTTTCTCAATGGTGAGTTGAGTGATGATATCACATGGTGAATTATTTCATGAAAACATTCGCACAATTTTGGCGTATAACTTCCACATCTCCCGGTCCAAATGCCTGTCAGATACGCGAATTCCGAACCGGTCAAACAACTTCAAGGTCTAAATTATCATTGAATGATCACGAAATCAAATTCGAATGTTGATGTGTCTTTGAGATCGGAATTTCGTTTGATTGGACGGTGATACGTACCAGTTCAAGACTGAATTCAGAAAAATTCACACTGAGATAAGAATTTGTAAAACAAACGTTGAAAAATCATGGAGTTGTGGCAAACCTTGCTTGCCTCGGATGCATTTCACTGGCCACGTGGTCGCATCGGTCACCAGTCCCTGCTTTACCGACCGTCTCGTATTTAATTCTCATAGTTTACAAACAAAAACTTTGGCCTCGGTAGACGAGTTATGTCCAAATCAAACGACTGATTGCAGACAAAGAAATACTTCTGGTGAGAGTGTGGTGTGTAGCAAAGTCTGTGTTCTATCGTAAGAGGGATTTGAGTAGTCGCTTTTCCTGAAAATTTACTAGTAAGATTCAACGGAAATAAGTAATTCAGAATAAGATTTTATGCCACTGAATCTTATGTAAATGTGACGATACAAAACTAGTCATCATCATCATCATCATCGTTCAGCGTTAAACAGCAAAGCAAGCCTCACTGCACACTTCTTTTCACCCAAAAATGAATGTCTATAAAAAGAGTGAATATCCAAGGGGAGCAGAGAGTGAACGTGCACAGGTGGAAAGAGGAAAAATGCCAACACAGAACACAGTCTAACTGTACAAATGCATTTGTTTTCAATCATTCTGATTCGATGGAAAATGACAACACGATCGCCACTGTTCACGGTTCACTGCCATATCCCTAAGTGTCTCTAGCCAGCAAGTTGACGAGTCTTTCGGACCCCAACCACGAAGACGCGAGACACCTGCTTTACCTAACTTCGCTGTACATTTTCTCATCCCACGTTGCCACGTCATCTGTTGGCCTCCACATGGCTTCTTCCATTCCTTAGGAGGAACACAAAATAAGGCACGATATGGTAGACGAGTGTTCGTCATACGCAACACGTGACCCAACCAGCGCACTGTACTAAGTTTCATACGCTGAAACAAGCTATATTCAGAAGTGGCACCCAATACTGGATTCCTAACCTTATTATTACTCACTCGGTCACTCCATCCAATCCTAGCCATACTACGTAAACATCGGTTGTCGAAAACCTCCAACCGACGAACATCGCCCACACGCATACTCCACGTCTCGCAACCGTAAAACAGAACTGAACACAGCGCACTGCAGCACAGTACACACGATCTTTCAACTTCAGTGAAATATCAGGCCGACACCACAAGTGGCTCAGTCCAGCGTAAGCTGCTCGAGCCTTGGATATACGCATACTCACCTCCAATCCCGAGCTACCATCGTTCGACACTCAGCTACGAAGATAAGTGGAACGGTCCACATTCGTTTGTTCATGTCAATCCATATCAGGTTCGGCAATGCTGTCGTCCAGTCTTGTAACAGCGCTTTGCACTTTGAAGGTGCAAAGCACATTAGTGAAGACAGGTCATCCGCCATCTATCTTCCGTGCTACTTTATGTTTTATGATTTAATTTTTTTCATGATCAACATCTGTCTACGACTGAATGTTTACGTTGGCCGGCGGTGGTCAAGTGGATAAGGTCGTGGCGTTTGTACGTGAAGTTCTCGGGTTCGAATCCGCCCACCACCTGTCAGCTTCTCCACTCGGCAGCCCTCTGCTTGCCTCGGTCCCCTTCCTGAAAAACGATTCACATTGTCATTTCATTGTTAAAAAAAGTAAAAGATAAAAGATACTTCCGGAGCCCACTTGAATAAGTGGGATCTCCACGGCGAACCATCGAGTTTCCAAGTACATGCCCAGGCAGATTAAAACAATACTCCTATGAACAACCATCCATGAGAACTCGATTGCACTCTTTTTGGTAAGAATCCCACAAACTGGCACCGTGTTTTATTTGAATTTCACGGTAGACTGTCATGGAAGATCACGTGATCTCGTTGTCTATTTTGTTACCCATATTGATGTAAAGCAATTAGTACAAGTTTCTTTTGCCAATGCAAGGAAGTTGTCTAGTCCACTTTGCGCGTGTTTCGATTTTAATGGAGGAAATCATGGCTACTACTAATAAAAAAACAATACGACAAGAAACAAACATTCTGGGTTCCCGTTATTTCCAACCCCTGTTCAATTGCTCGTCTGAGTACCGCACGTTGTGCAACTTGCCAGTTATTTTTAACTCGAAGCGGACTAACGTTGCCGGGGGAGATGGGAGCGCGAAACCTTCAAATCAGAACGTCACGGTTAACCTCGTGAATGCAAAAATGAATTATGTGTAGTAAATGACCGGGCATTGATCACGCAGTAAATGTCATGGCTTTTTGGCGTGCATGTCGCACGCTCGAATCCTTCTCCTCAAGGTCATCATCCCCTATCTCCCTCCATCCGTTAGTATCCTCGGAAGCGTGAAAGAACACAAAATAATGACATGATACCATTATTCCGGATTAACGATGCGATCCAATTGTGATTAGTTCACTTCGATTATGTTATATGCTGAACCGTACAAGTAAAAATAACGAGTCCCAAGACGAATTCTCATATCACTTTTCTATCATTAAAGTAATACAGTCGATTGTTAGCCATATTTAACACACGTCAAATCGACTGTATTGATTAAGAGTCAAATTGCACGTTGTCACAAACAGGTTGCTTTAGACCGGTGTGGGGAAATGAGTGAACATTCTTCAAATGACTATTCTCCCTTTTGGAGAAACGCTTTTTTCCTTGACATGGGCACTCGCGTGCGACTGACGTGATCTTGCCACCATTCTCTTTTTGAGGTCGCGCACGCACACACATACACACATCCGCACAAGTGCACTTGCATCAAGAAAGGGATGCGCTGATGAGGCCCAGGCAACCGATCGATAAACAAACACGCCAATCAACCTGACGGGATCGAAATTTGTACGCCACGTAAAAAGGTGGACTGAACAATCGATATGGCGGGGACAATTTCAGCCTGATCTTACTCGGTAAATTTTTGTCTGTTCCCCGATGTTTGTACCTGCACCCGTGTCAATGTGTTCTCACGTATTTCCTTACTTGCCTACTGCCCATTCATGTTCGATGAATTTCATCATATTACCACGACGACATCATCGTTTACGTTATCAAAATGTTTTAGATTTTAGGCGATGAACTAGGAATCAAACTGCTCAAACGTAACCACATAACTGTTACGTGAATCACACTAATAAAAAAACTAATAATCACATACAGAAAGTGTTACCAGTAGTCTTTATAAGCTGTCCCGTGGATGTTAGAAATAGCGGCATGAATGCTCATTATCGAGACTGTGTTAGTTCGCCTTGTTACAGTGAATGCCGGCGATGGCCAGACGGATAAGGTCGCGGGTTCGAATCCTCCCGCCACCGGTCAACTTCCCACTTGGCAGCTCTCTGCTGGCTGCGGCCTCCTTCATGAAAAAATGGTGTACATTGTTGTTTCATTACTAAGGGAAGTAAAAGATAAAAGATAATGCTTACGATGCCTCTTGTACAAATCGGGAGTCATTCATTTGGATGGTCCAGTTGTAATTAAGTGTAAGGCTAATTAGTCACATGCTCTTCGATCATAGTGATCTGTTTTATCTACTGATCAATAATGTCTGCTTTTAAATTCTCATTGTAGCGCATACAGTGAGTCGGGAATTACTTAGTCAATCCAGTTCGTGTTTCTGTCGACACAGACCAGGTCACAGATGGATTGAATAAGTTCTCATGATTCGATGTATTTTGTTACTTTCAATATATTCACTACCGTTGGATATCTACAGAAAAGATTTTCCTTGTGGTAACTCATCGCTGGGTAGGTGGTGGATATGCTTGTAACAGATCGAATCTGCACTTCTTTCTTCTTACTTCCCCCTTACTAATTAGTGATGCATATGGGTGAATCATTTTGAGGGAATAAATCCTGACTCTTCTGAGGACCACCACATAGGAAAATGACCCGTGGGATGAAGATTCGAGCTTACAATATTCCTGACTAAACGTTACAATCTGACTCACGTGATCGCTGCCTATCATTGCTAGATCATGCTGCCGGAAATTAGGATAAATCCATTTGGACTGGCCCACCTAACTTGAGGAAGTTTAATGCATGCAATCCGTGAACACAGATCTAGCAAGTTATTTGGGTCGTATCACAATGTACAGGAAATTACAACCAGAACGAACAGAGAGGATAATTGAATATGCAACACGAATCATTTAGAAGCAGTTGTCCAAAAATGCCCAAAAGAACGAAAGCAAGAGTGTTTGGCACACGGTCAAATCGACCGGGGAATGTTCACATAATCAGAACATGGATGCTACGTAAGCGTGGTTTGAAGAAGAACATTGTACATGGCCGAACAAAGTCTGGCAGTTGTGACTTGTTTTGCTTTGTAATAAACTTGTGAACCACACGTGCGTCAAACACTCTTGCTTTCGTTCTCTTATGCCTCTTTCTGTCTACGTTTGTTCGATAGTCATGATAGGACGGATTGAACTGTCGCTCGCATTTGGGGGAATCGTGCTATTCATCTCAGATCTGGCGATCTTTGTCTGCTGGGGAATATTATGACATATTCTTTGTTGCTTCTTCGGGCCCATTCTTCTGATTAATTCCTGCTGCGGAGTAGATTACTCTCTTCATTCGCTGTGGTCGTACTCGCCTCTGCAATAAGAGTACGTTATGTAGATGATGAACTGTTTTTCGTAGTTCAAGCTTTGGGCAGCTAAAAAAAATCATGAGCTGTAGCATTGGCCTCATGTTTTATTTTTTACTTCCTTTATTAATGAAGTAACAGCGTACCTCATTTGTCAGGACGCGGGCAACCGCCGACACAGGGCTGCCAAGTGGGGAAATTGACCGGCGGTGGACGGATTCGAACTGGCCACCTTCACGAGTAAACGCCGCGACCTTATCCGCTTGGCCACCGTCGGTCATAAGGACAAGGAATAATACAAATCCATAATAATTTGTATGGCTAGTAACAAAAGATTCAACAGAACACTCATGTGTTGTCATCCAGTCACGTAACCAAAGTATTTCCCGAAAACCGATCTTTCAAGGCACTGATCGAAGCTGATGCGACTAATCTGTCATTTTGTTACTTGTTTTCCTATCTGATTGCGCTAGAGAGGCTGAATCACTGCTCCGAGGATTCAACACGCTCTCGGGGCATCACTGACCCCCACCAGAATGAAGGACCACTTATAAGATTCACATGAATCTGGAGTGACAGCGAAATGGGCGAAACTTCTTTTATTAATGAAACAGTAGTGTGTGTCATTTTCACAAAGAGGACAGCGCCTAACAGAGACCTTCCAAGACGGGAAGTTGACCAACGATGGGAATATTGGAGTCCCCGAGCTTCGGATTGAAACTCCAGGACGTTAACCGTTTAACCATTGCCGCAACCTTCTCAGGTCAGCTCGAATGAACATAACCCGTCGGAGACAGAGGGCGTCAAAAGATTTTCACTTTTGCAAACAGTTAGGCATTCGTGGTTAAGTAGTAATATGGCGGCTTGAGGGTCGCTGGTTCAATTCCTCCCATCGTCGGCCATTTCCTTAATCAGCAGTCCTTCGACGGTTGTGATCCCCTGCTTGAAACAATATAAATCTGCGTTGCAGTAAATAAAAATGGAAAGTAAAATATTACGGTCATTATCAGTATTTACCCCAGATGAGTCTTCCATTAGAAAATTCGATCACTGACTGGTCAACAGCCCTTGGATACCCACTTTTGTTGGCTATCATCAAGGTTCTTATGGTTTCCAATAGTCACTCCACCAGTGACGTGGAATGATGAACCATTTCCAAAAGCCAACGACCAGGCGTGGAAAATTTCTTACTATCCCATTTGGTAAAATGTGATGTAGACAGTAAACCCAGTCAAAGCACACAAACAACAAGACGCTAAATCAGCACCGTTCATAATGGCCGGTTGCCGGCACACCAGTGGACCGTGTGAGACATGTGACTAACTGACTAAATTTTACTCATCATTTCGCCAGCCTGTCAGTTCATGTACGTGTGCGTGCGTCCATTTTTGTGTGTGTGTGTGTGTATGTGCGCGCGTGTGCGTGTTTGTGCACGTCCATGTACACAGGCTCCGTGTATTCACGGATAAGACTGTTTGAAAGAATATCGATCGGTTTATCGATCTAATGTAATCAAGTCTAGTTTGGCTGAATGACATGATCCCGGGGAAGAAGTACAAAGGTACAGTGATAGATCAGTTAAATAGTGGGATTCTTCCTAGAATCCTTTCTACTGTCAACTACTTCGCAGTATATACATTTGACGAAACGGACTTAGAAAGGAGTCAGTCTATGAGGGAACTCCATTCCATTTGTCAACTGGCCAATTATTTGTGAAACTAAATAGGCAGCTCACAATTATTTGCGAGTAGTGTGTGTGTGCACAATTTTTGGTTCTATACCTAACTGATTGCCTTTTGGCCTCAGCTATTCACGCAAAAATTTCGAGTCCCACTCAAATGTAGTCTTGGGAAATACTAACTCAAGTGTGGCTCTCACTTAAGTTCATTACTTGTGCTTAGTCATCATCGCAACCAGGATATTAACCTAGGCTTTCCAACCGGAAATCTCGCATGTAACCAAAATACTAGCAGTTTTCGTTCGAGCTATTTAGAATGCCGGTCTCAGTGACAGTTGACAGTGAAGACCGGTAGGATTTATCACCACCGGTGATTAACAGTCGTCACACACCTTATTGTGGGGTATACGAGCAGCTTTCAGATGTAAATCTGTACGGAACTTGTCGTGTTCGTAGCAAGGATAGGCAGGATCTGTGATGGTTTGAGTGCCCATTTAATGGTAGACTGTAATCTCGTGCAAGTGAGTTCGTAAGACAGACCGTAAGATAACGAAAGGATGATCAAACTTCGGACCGTTGCGTTCTCTATCTAAAGGTTAGTCTAGTCTAATAGAAAACAACCTTTCTACAAATAGTCGTGATCCCGAAAATGAACTTAACGTCTACGCAAACTACTAATGATTTAAAAACTAGACTGTATTGGTCAGTTAGCTGTTTCGTATCAAGTCCCAAAGATCGTTTCTAATCAGTTGCGATAAGCACTAGTCCGTACAACGAATAAATAACAAATAAGAACAAATAAGCTAATAAAATCAATACTTTGTTAAATGTCGAAAATGAACGGAAGTCAGTGTGCTTGCATATCACTGAATGCGTTAAGAACTGACTGCATTCGAATTAGACGGCAGTAAGTGGTTCCGTCAACTTGCTACATATAACAAAACTTTCTTATTTTTAATACCGCATTCCGTATAGATTATAAGAAATTGTCAAGCAAGTTTCACCTTCGTGTTCCTCTTAAACCTTGTGGTTAAACCTTGGTGGAATCGAGCAATAATCACACAAAACGACTCAAAAGTTCTCCCAAAACAGCAAAACATTTCCTCAGTCAATAACATGTATACGGAAATCTTCCTGTTTGAGTACGGTGAGGATAGTAGATCCTCTATTCTGACGTGAACTTTAGTGTTAAAAACTGTTCAGGAAACAAGCAACAAATGTGAAAATGTCACAGTAACTGGGATTGTGTTACGAAAGTCATTTATTTACGCGTGCCAGTGCGAAAATCCACACATACACACACACATACACACACACACTTGCTTGGCAATCACTTGAGGGAACTTTAGTCTTCTGCTTACTAAAATGATATTGAATATCATGTATCAATCTAGCAATGAAGAGGTGTTAGAACTCCGAGAAAAAGTGTGAACTATGGTAGGTTGCTTGACGGGACAACGAATCCGTTGGTTGGTTTGTGGTAAGCCTAATCGGGAGAGGTTGACCAGGCGAATGGGTTGACGATAAACGGGGACGGTGGACTAGTCACAACTACAGGAGGGTGTGTGCAAGACTAATCCATACGGGACGAGTATGAAATATGTCTATTCAAAGGTATTCCTCAGCAGCGTGTACGACAGTGGGTGCGCGCATGGGTGTATTTGCTCGTGTGCATGTTTCTTCCAAATCAATGTAAGTACGAATAAACAAACTACAAAAAGCATGCATTATTACTGTATACCAGCGAGGCGAATATAGACAGTACTGCTCACACAAGTCTATGTGAAGCCTCATATGTGACTGAATAACCGTAAATAAAACCACAATAGACGGCTTGTCGGTCAATATTATTATTACTACTATGATTACTATTACGATTTCATAGGTATCATTATAAACAGTCCGGTTTTGCTGTAAATTATTACATGATGTTTGTTGATTTCACTCGATATCTGTACTCTATTCACTAGTCTTTGGACCGGTAACTATGCACGAAAGACAAATAATAAACGAAGACAAGCATGGAAACAAAACAGGAAACTTAAATGAAATTTGAAAGGAACTTGTAACTCTTCATTTCCTATACAACTCCGACCGGATATCAACTGGATTGGGGAACGTTTTCCAAAAACGTTTTTCTCATACATCGAAAATCAAACAAAACGCAAAATTCCACAGTCTCTGAAGACTTTCATTTTTAACAAGCCTGGTGTTTTCATCTTGCCTTGTCAGGAAATGAACTTCGGAACCAAGTCTGACGAGTCGCAAACCAAGTTCGCACTGACACAAAGAGAAATATCGATTGAAGAATAGTCGTAGGTTACCCCGGGTAGCGTGGTTCGTAACAGTGACTACTGGAAAATTATTCACTTTTCTTCCTCATTAGAATAGAACAATAGGTCTTTCTCATTACAACCTAACTGGTTCAATAGCCCACCTACAGAGTGACTGGTACCGACCTAATGAAGCTCAAATTCGTTTACAAATTGTGAGCAATGCAATCTGCATGTGCGAATAAGGTTATCCAATCCACTCACAATCACGGAATGTAATGAGGAGAATATCCCAGAGATTCTCGAGCGAAATTGCCCCGCCGGAATCGTTCACGGGAATCCATAATGACTACTGTCATTCCCCATCGTGTCAGTAAAAACGTCGTCATCGCGCATGTCTACTGAACCTCGATACAAACAAAACGATCACGTGATTAGGACACCGTGGTAATTATCACCTTCGAGTTCCATATGTTGAACAGAAAATCCTGAGTTTTAAGTAGAATTTTAATTCAATAACATGATTCATTTAGTTTATAGAAGATCGTGTGCCCAACCATCTTTAATTCGTACAAATACATACAGTTCAGAGAGGTGCTCACTGCAGTTGTGTGTGCGTCCGTTTCTGTACCCGGAATACTGTAATTAAAATTATTGACAAACTATGCCTTGCAAATCGACAAAAATTGGAGTTGCCTGATGGTAAGATTAGTCCCAGAATAGTTCGTAACGGTTGTAATGCACGCGGTCTACAAAAACTTTCTGCGACCAGAATAAAGTCGACGAAATAACTATTCGTTCCGAATACGAAATCAGGCTTAATCGATCGTAGCCAGCTTGTGAGAAACTTTGTACCTTTGTTGATATTTGTTTTGCACCGGGGATATCGAATGTGGCTCCCGTGTGTATTGGACATGTGAAGTAGAAATGGTTGCCCGGTAACTGTTATGAAATGTCTGTTCGCTAATTCATTTTCAACACAAAATCTCAAATCTACTGTTCTTCTTCCTTCACCTCATGATAGTCACATCATTAAGACTTTGAGTAGACAGAAACATGCCTTGGTTCGGTTCCCGTGGATTGGTTGTTCTTATTGTACTATTACTAGTGCTACCGTTGCTAGTAGTAGTAGTAGTAGTACCAACAGTAATAGTAGTAGTAGTAGTAGTAGTAGTAGTAGTAGTAGTAGTAGTAGTAGTAGTAGTAGTAGTAGTAGTAGTAGTAGTAGTAGTAGTAGTAGT
>LUCM01011497.1:161385-176254 GCA_008360955.1 Fasciolopsis buskii
ATCATCATCATCATCATCATCATCATCATCATCATCATCATCATCATCATCATCATCATTATCATCATCATCATCATCATCATCAACGAAATCACCATCAACATCATCCGAATCATTATCATCTTGATCATCATCATCATCACCATCTGATTCATCATCACCATCGTTACCATCCGAATAATCATCCGAATCATCATTATGATAATCATCATCATCTCCGTCATCCGAGACATCGTTGTCATCATCAGCATCATCATGTAAATCATTGTCAACGATATCATTCGTATCGGCATCTGAATAATCCTATTCCGAAACATCGTCATCATGATGATGATCATCATCATCATCGTCATTCGAATCATCTTCGTCGTCATCATGCAATTCATCACCGTGCGTATTGTTATCATCATAATTGTCTGCATGTTTCTTCTATCCACCCAGAATGTGTCCGCATTCGACTAAGAACTCAAAGCTTCGGCATATTGTCTCCATAATGTTCGCGGAAAGATGAAATTCAACGACGGAACATGTTTCTGGATGACTGTAAACAGTAGTATAGAAATGATCGGATGCTGGTGAAATTTGTGCTAATTTTCCCCCACTAAAAATCGAGGGGAAATAAAATGAACGAAACTGTTCAAGCCGATCTATTGGCGAGCGAAAAGCGATTGACAGACAAACAGACATGCACACCCGGACAAAGTGATAAACGCGGAACTAAAAAGATGTATTATTACGATTGCAAATTTATCAGTGAAAAAGTGGTCCGATCGATCTGAATGAACGTAAGTGCCCAAAAACGTATGCACCGTGACAGTGTGAACAGGCCGAGACATTTAGGCGGCATATTTATGTCGGTAGTTGGAGAATCATTCCTCATTTGACCCGGTGATAAAATTATCTCCATACCACAGTTAATCTGACAAATATGGTCGGAAAATTTGGCAACATTGAAAATGCGTGCTGTCTACTGGTTCGCACCTCCACGTCTTGGTATATTCTTTTCCCGACATGCATCACGTTGTAATCTACACGTGTTTCCTTGTTGTATTCGTTTTTCGTTATCTGCAATAATTGCATTCCAATGTTGTGACCTTTGGAACGGCATGTCCAAAGACAATCAGCCTGCATGACGTTCCGCACCTGTCTTTCGCTCTCTTATTTTCTGTCTCTATCTCTCTCTCTCTCTCGCTGGTAGGAAACAAACCAGAAAGTTTTCTTCCCTGTGCTTCACCCTAATGAACTAATCGTCCAATCGATTTCATGAAATACCGTTATTAGAACGGAAATTTGGTGCATTGTCAAAGTGTAATCCTAGATCAACTGATAAGAATCTGCATGGAATCGAAAAAATGATGTGCCGTATGATGTAATGTTTAGAAACATGTAGCTATTCGGTCGATTGGTGCCTTGGAAATGGTTGCCCATAGTGATTGAAATCTTAGCTTATTTTTACTTTCACCGGCAAAGCCGTATTTACGCTAAGCATACATTTCGTTGATTGTCAATACCATGATGCAACCACTTGGGCACATGACGCGGATACCGAGTCGAATATCGGAAAATAGATTGTGATCAGAGTTTTGGGAATTGTGATCGTGAACAACGCACAAAGACGATGAGTAAAAACTAACATGACGTTGGATTTTCGAAACATCATCAACAATACCTGTTTTATTGATTCATTTAGTGAATTTTTG
Organism: Fasciolopsis buskii; assembly: GCA_008360955.1. Lineage (NCBI taxonomy): Eukaryota > Metazoa > Platyhelminthes > Trematoda > Plagiorchiida > Fasciolidae > Fasciolopsis > Fasciolopsis buskii. The sequence goes on from LUCM01011497.1 coordinate 163,086, forward strand.
ATTGAAGTGTTTTGGACGAAACGAGAGGCTAGACGACCACTGCATATCTAAACTTTTTAACGGCCCAAGCTGGAGTCAGTTTACTGACTTGTGTAAATCGCTTTCGAGAACCGGGTCTATGGCAGTTCAGTAGACTATTTTAGTATGTACAGTAGGCTAACGCGATATTCCATTCGACAAAAATTGATTTCCCTGCGCTTTTCTTAGTTCAAACGTTATCCTTTGGGTTGATCGTATTTATTCTTAGACGACCGTGAAAAGGGATTCGTTACTTTCCGCCACTTTGTCTCGAGAGTTACGCGAGATGTGTGAACGGCACACTGGGAATCCGGTCATCATTCGATATTCCACTTTAACACGGTTTTTTTGTAAAGAAAATGTGATTACGCGACTTTCGCACCAACTGATACTATTCCGTAGTTTACTCCCATGGTAACCCCCAAGGGCACAGCAGTAGCAACAACGACAACAGCAGCAGCAACGACAGCGGCAACAACAACAACAACAACAAGAGCGACGACGACAAAAACAATAATGACGACAACGAAGAAACAACAGTGACAACAACCGCAAAAACGACAACAACAAGAACGGCACCAACAACAAGGGCCACAACAAAAACGACAACAAAAACAACAAGAACGATGACAACAACAGCGAAAACAGCAACAATAACGGCAACAATAACAGCGGTAGCAATAACAACAAGGATGACAAAAACAACAACAGCGAAAACAAAAGCTGCAACGGCGACAATGACGACAAAAACATTAACAACAACAACAACAACAACAACAACAACAACAACAACAACAACAACAACAACAACAACAACAACAACAACAACAACAACATGAAAGAAACAATGACAACAAGAACAACAACAGCAAAGACAACAACAACAACAACGGCAGCAACGAAAACGGGAACAACGACGACGAAGACGATGACAACAATAACAACAAGAGCGACGACAACAACAGCGGCATCAACAACAACAGCGGCAAGAACAAGAACAAGAACAACAACAACAACAACAACAACAACAACAAGAACGACGACAACAAAAACGACAATGACTACTTCTGCAGTCAGACTGACACGATTAGCACCGAACGGTAATACAGCTGGCCACAATGGAGGATTCACTACAATCAACGTCAAGGTTTGGAAAATACGTAAGAATCAGTAGACCGTTGGGCTTTTTTGAAAATCATCCACGGTTCCGGAAACGGAATCCTCAGAAGACGACCGGGGTGAACAGGGGCGAGTTTAGTACCCAATCCCATTTGTAAGTGGATGGCATCTGTCACCTTGGTTTACCGTAGCGCACGTAACAGGATCTCGTGGTTCAGTGCAGCACATCACAGTTTGGGACGTTTTAACGTGTGCCAGCGTTCCCCGGTACATCTTGGAATGTATGCATAATATCTCCAGATATATATATATATATATATATATATGTATATATATATATATATTGCCGCTTATTGTGACCGGGTTCGACACACCATGAATCTGTGACCTACTAGTATGGCCTATGGACAGGACAATTCCGGAAGACTGATTTAGCCTAGACAAACGGCTTGACTGGAAGACAGCAACCAGACAGAAAAGGGAGACTCCATGTGCACTTTTGCACCACTCCCCCCCCACCCCGAGGCGCATTGTAGCATTCGGGAAAGGCCATGGGAGTGGATGCAAGTGGCAAACTCTGGGTGCATAACACTAACCGGAAGTGAACCAAAATTGTCACTTAGTCATACCCCCCCCCCTCGTTCAAACCGAAACAAACAGAATGTTAAGCTCCGGTTAAAACGGGCTATGGAATGAATGTGATAACACCACAACGAGGGACAGCACGGGAAGGGTAGTTTGATGGTTGATTCGCGATCCGCACGAGTCCGAGAAAACGGACCACGTAGCACGTACTACAATTCACGGTGGATAGGAATAGGAACAGAGTGGGAAAAGTGTGGGAATGAGGAGAATGGGAAATTTGGTTGGGCAAACAAAAACACAGACCGGTCGACCGAATCAAACTCGGAAATCAATTACCGTGGAGTGAAATGTGAAGATAATTTTTATTACTACTGGAAATTTTTTGCCGAAAACAGGTGTACGACCAGTTGTAAACCTACGTTGAAGAAGGTTAGTCACGATTATACCTCAACTCAACAAAACATGCACGGATACAATGAAAAACAGTCTGAGATACGGAAACTGGCCTTGAAATCGGATAAACAGATGAATGCTTCACTATTCCCAAGTTTCATCCGTATCTGTGGTCTGCTAGAAGCAGTCTGCTTCTATAAACGTTGAACATCATTGATTGGCAAGGTTAAATCAATCCGTAATTAATTACATATAGTTTATTCTTTTCGCAATAGCACCGCATATCTAAGTTTGGGCCCAAATTTGATGCCCTTATCGACCGTGAAAATGAACTGATGACCTCGATATTCTAACAGACATTTCTACCGGAAGAGAAGACGTAGTCTTCTTGGAAAATTGGCTATTTTGCTTGACGGGTTTTAGCAGCAAATTTTCATTTTTTTCTCTCGAAGTTATCCTATGTTGCTAACTCCTTGGACAGAGTTGTTAACCTCGTGCGTTCGGATCTAGCCCCACAAATGGCTTCTGTCGACATCCAGTATTTCACCAATGTACTACGTGAATATTCCAATCTTTTTTCTCGTAATAACCTTCCAGATGTAGCGATGTTTTCATTGTTACTGAGGCAGATCGTCCTTCATCCATAATTGCACAATCAAGTTGACTGCAAACTGAGTGCCAAAGGTTTAGTTAGGCGGCACTCATTGTCTCTTCACTAACGCCCATTCGTGACAACTGCCGCTCCTTTGAGTCGTCAACAATGTGAAAGGCAGACTTACCTACCTCTGTCTCCGATACTAAACTGCTCGAATCACATGACAAGACAGGGAATAACCACATTCGAGCATATGCACCAAAACAAACACAAAAGTCAAACAATTCGGTGGAGCGGGACTAATTTTGGTGTTGTGTACGTGCCTTCGCCTGTGTTGAGAAGCGGCCATTCACCGATCGTATGCTGCCGCGTAATCAGCATACATGCATGTATGTGTGTGCATGTACGTACGTATGTATATATATATGTATGTATGTGTGTGTATGTATGTATGTATGTATGTATGTATGTATGTATGTATGTATGTATGTATGTATGTATGTATGCATGTATGCCAGTATCTATGTATATATGTACGCATGCGTGTGTGTATGTATATAAGTATGCATGCACGTACGTGTATGTGTGCATACACATATCTGGATGCACTGGAGGTGCCTTTTGTTAATCGAACAAATAAGTGCTCCCGTTGGTGCCCCGTTTATCCAAAGAAAAATTCAAACCCGCTATGCCTCATTTGTTACGCAATACAGAGTTCTCAAAAAATAAACAAGCTTTAAATGTCAAAAATGCCGGCAATGGTTTCAATACATGTTTGTCAATTGATATTTGTACAGACAACTGCAGAAGACGGCCGTCTGTCAGTGTCCGAACCCAGTTATCAGTTCATTTTTCTACCAATGGTTACTTCATCGGATATAGTCGTACTTTTGTAATAAACATTACTTGTCAAACGCTCAAATGAATAGAAATCCATTAAAGTTGAATCTGTCTGACATGTTTTTGTCTGTGTGTGTGTGTACGTGGTGGGTGAGGTACAATAATCTATGCCTTTCAGACGCAGTGTGCTCGGTACCAGTCAGAGCATTGAATTGTTTAATTGTAGAACGAGCATTGCTTATTATCCCTCCAATCTCATGTTCATTCTAGATATTTGAATTTTGAACCCAATAATACCAGGCATAGACAACCGGCTGCACCACGTGACTTGATCGAACGGCTTAAATTTGAGTCATCGGCCCAAACGCGCGCTCTGTGCTAAAAACACTACTCGTTTTCCAGTACATGACCATGGTCTTATTGATTGAATACGTGGATTAGTCGAAGAACAGGTCATAACCGGCGATCATGTTTCAGTATGCGGTTGACGCCAGATTAAGTTTTGTGCGCATGTTTGGGCACTGTACTACACACGCAGTACTGCGTATCGAGAGAGAGAGAGAGAGAACGCGCCAATGGAAGATGTGTAGTCGACGTGCAACTATGTCCGAAATCTTTCATATTCACTTTGGGGCATCGTCCATTGATGTGATGCCATATAACCACAGGTGAAATTTTAAATCGGGCAAGATTGGGACTAGGTTATACGCGAAGCAGTAGGTGGGAAGAAGCAGTGTCTGGTGTTGAAGAAGATCGTATTGGGATGGTCAAACCAGGAAAGTCAACCCCGAGGTATTCGCCAATTACTGATGACTAGCGTTCTTACATATTTGATCAACTGGGGATTAGATGCAAGTGAATCGGAATAATCATTACTTTCGTGATGAAACAGTAACTTGGTACGGGATTTTTTCTTTCTTGCGCACCGATAGGTTTGCGGGTAAAATAACGGATACCAAGGTGACCATCAACAGCCTGAAATTGTTATCCTCTTTCAATTTTCACGCCAGCACCGTAAACTGGTTGTGCTTGTTACCGGATGAACTGTGCTATTCCGATGACGGTATCTTATTCACTAGGCAAGATCAGTGGTAAAATTTTTCCAACTGAATTATTCAACTAGTGGAAGAAAAATGGAAACCAAGATTCGTCAAAGAACACAATTTGTCCCACTATTTTGTCTGAATGAGTAGATTTTGAGTAGATTTGTTTTTCATTCTAAGTTCCCGTTTGTCCGAAAGATTGCGCGTTTTTGTTTGTCAAATTCTCTACTGGATTTTAGCGACAGAGTCACAGTTGCACTGAGCCTACAGAAGAAATTCAATCGATTGCTTCGGTCATTTGTTCGAAACGTAAAGACCGACGTACAAGCGGAAAGAACCGTGGGAGTTGGGGTGCGTTTGGCATGCACGGGAGATAGATTTACGATTCTCCTTGATGCACTCAGTGGAAAAACCAGACTCGCCTGCTCGCCTGCTGGCCTCGCCCTCTGACTGTCAGTCTGACCAATCTCACAGTATCGTTCAAAGGAATTTCATGCAGCCCCCACGTCTATCTGACTGCACCACATTACGAGCTCTACTCTCTGGTAATTGCAATGATTTAGTCATTTGTTGAACAATCTTATTGTATTCATTGTAACTCCGGGATAACACGCAGAGAACAAGTTGTCTTTGTGTAGCTCGCGGCTAATTCAGGCATCCTTGCGGATCCGAAAGTACTTTGTCTTCTTTATTTTTACCTTCTGAATCCTTGATTAATGCTGCGAAGTTGGACGTGATTTTCATGGACACTGCCTTGGCTGACATAGGAATACCATATGGGTAAGCTGACCGGCACCGAAAGGATTCGAACCCACGACATCAGGTTGAAATGCTGCGTTGTTGACCACTTTATCGCTGCCACCGCTTCGCTTTGTTAGCGGTGCCTTTATGACACTCGTTGCTGACACGGAACATTGAGTGAAAGATCACTTTTTAAAAGCTGTCCGAAAAGCAATAGGAGGACAACATTGGATCTCCGAATCAGTTTGTCACGCGACCCCGTTCAAACCAAAATTCAGACAAAGCGCACACTCCGTGTTTGTTAATTCCTCCACGAGCCATGATACAGAACCACCCAACACTGGTTTATTACGTCGGAAATTCACGAAAGTACGGCCCATAATGCGAAGTGATTGATTAGCAAGTTCTGTATTTCAAGTCCATTTGTGTAACCCGTTTGGTCAAACAGTGAAAGACGACACAGAGAACACGAGCACTGTCGTCAGTGGTCAATACCAATATTTATTCCAATCTGGTTGTTTTCAATTGATTTCCGGATGTATATCTCAACAACAGGTACGAGTAGTGATTACCTGGAAATATAGTCTTTTTGTATCCTGCTTATAATAAACATATAGATGCGCAGATTACACGCAAACCTAAGACCACAAATCTGTTTTTCGTTCTGAATCTGTCAGATACTACTGAATAACGTTTTCGCTTGCCGGTCCCAATAAAACGACCGTGCACGTCAATTATGCAAAAGCAGACCGCAGTCAACAGAGGGCTACTAAGCCCGGGGGAATCAACTCCCCGAACCTTCACGTTCATATGGCACAATCATATTCCTAACATGGTTCCTTACAAGGATGAAACAGCTGTACAGTGCTTCCGTGGTTTCTTTCTGGTGAGTTGAGCGATCATATCACATGGTGAATTAGTTCATGAACGCAATCATATTCGTTAGACCATTCCCAACTATCTGATAATCTGAGTCTGGTCAAATTTAAGTAGAGGTTATTGCAAACAACAAAAATCCTGAATTTCACACGAGCAATTCGATGTACCACCAGAAGCGAAAAAAGGTTGATTGTGGCAGGATAACAAGCATGCGAGTAGTTTGAAATTCCTAAGCAAATGTTTATTACATTCGGGAACAAATTGCTGGATGATGCCCGTTATTACACGTGTAGTGGAAGATGATGAGTGTGGACTAAAAAACTGTCTGGAATTTTATTCGAATTGCAGAAAAGAATGAAAATTACACATTTCCTACCCAAGAAGCACATTTTTCTATCGCTGAATTTGTCAAACATGATGGTCATTTGATTACGCTCCAAACCCACGGGCTGGATCGTTTTTGCGTTAACTGATTGAACAATCGATATTCAAACAATCAAACATTTCGATCAAACTAAAACAGAATTGGATATGAGCCAAAATTATCATGTCTTTAAGATTACACTTATTTGAACTTTTCACTATGGTACTTTCACACCAGTCAAACGGAATAATTCAGCTGATCTGATGGGAACTAGCTTGTCTGACCACACTAGCAAAGAGATATTCGACCCCCATAGGGTGAAAGTAGAAAATCGAATCAAGGAAGCCGTAGTCAAATGATCACATTATTCGCTGAGATGTTAATTTTAGCTGGAACGTTTCGTCGTGGTAGACGTTTACCTGACCCACGAAGGGACTCGCACTAGAACGAGGCAAATTGCTGAGCCGAAAATTTGTACTAGCCGACTATACGGATGTCTTTCAAAGCTCCAGTTCGTAACGGCTTCACCTGAGACATTGTCTTCTCTCCGTCTTGTCTGGAATACACCAGGCCGTTCCTTGCTAATTAGATCTAAGCAACCGATTCCATCAACGAGGACAGCAAAAGAGCATCCCAGTGTGTCTATGATGTGTGAAATTTCGCACGAATTGATGGTGTGACCCATATGTGATCCATCAGATAACATACAATTACGGGAAGTCGTAGTCGAATGTTGCTAAATGTTCCATTTAACAAATCAACACAAACAACAGAAGACTGAACGAGGAGAGAAGAACATTTAGCAACCACGTCATTGTTTTTTTCTTTAATAAACTCGGTCAATGAAAGCTCCCGTGACAGGACTGGCCAGTAATACCCGTAGATGCAAGATTCCCATTTTCCTAGCTATATGAAGCCCATGGCATGGGCCATAGTTGGACCAAAAATCTCATACTGAGCTTTTTTTGTTTCATCCTCCGTCTTCAGAATGTCGTGAAACCCGAAAAAAATGACTTTGACGAAAAACGCAACTTTTCTACAGTTCCCGTTCTTGATCCTACCTAAAAGATCTCGCTGTTCGCTTGTTCCGGTGTTGTTTATTTCTCAAACTCCCCACTCCACTCCACACACCCCCCCTTCCATAAAGGCTCCGCTTTCTTGCGGGCCTTCGTTTGGGCTCTGCTTTTGTGTCAATCAAGCAGATCAGATTCGCGATCAGTGCGAATTCGTTGTTCACACTTTCACATTTTTTTTTACAGTTTCCCGTTGAGAGGTAGAATGATCGATGTACACGTCCCGACGGATTCGGCGTTAAATCTGATCCGTAATCATCAACCTTTCACCTGTCGATAGAAGTTCTGTTCTTGAAATTCATCAAACAGTCTATCCACATACACAAAATCTAGTCCTACAAAGGAGACACTCATCATTTTGGATTCATGTATGACTAATTGTATGATCAAATGTACGAAATTACGTAGACAATACAATCGGTCATTTGGATCTGGAAATCATGACTAGTTATCGATTCAATATTACACCATTTGTGACTTTGTCAAGTACGTCTGGATATTCTTGTTCTGACCAGTCTCTCTCTCTCTCTCACGCACACAGCAAATGCACAAGCAATATTAGAGAAATGGACAAGAATAAATCAGCCACAAAATATACAAAGATGATCAATCATATAGGATTCACAATTACGCGATAAAGTTAGTCAATTTTTCGTTCAACACATACGCTACGAAACACACGAACATATGAAATAGGGTTACTAGACAGCTGTCTCGAAAGTACACACGGCAGTAACCAACTGTCCGATTAGGTGGTCAAACCCAATAGGAATCAACATGGAGAGGATCGATAGAAAATCCGTCAGTTCGATTGTCCGATCATTTCAGTGTGCATGCGCACGCATTGTGGGGGGCGGTGAAAGCTAAACGGTACCGATCAGTCAATTGGAATTAGTAGGAATAATAGTGATAACAATAATAATAATAATCGTAACAAGACAATCGAATTGATTCGACGGATTTCCCAGTTCTACATGTTTGCCACTCTCGTGGATAACTGCAAAAGCTGTGCAATGTTTTTTTTCCTTGCTAGGAGCCGGCTGAGTGTTGGTGTATATGAATGGAACCAAAACAAACCTTCCATTGCTTATGGCTGGTCCTGTAGACAAGAGGGTGATTATGTTTCTGATCGGTTTCTGGACATCATAGGAATAACGACACGAGTACAACGAAGTGTAACTAGGCTAAAAGATGTATGTTAAACAACATAAATCATCGCTCATTTTAAAAAAAGAGATCAGGTTTCGTCTCCGGTCACTTCAGGCTAACTTATTCAAGAAAATTCAAAGACAACTGGACAACAATTTTCAAATTTCTTGACGGTAAATTCGGCTTCATACTGTTCAGACATGAATGTCGTGGATTCGGATCCTCCTACCTTCGGTCAATTTCCTCAATTGCCAGCTATCTGTTGGCTGCGACTGCTTGCCGGAACTAATATACAATATCGCTTCGTCAAGAATGCAATGAACAGATAAAGGGAGAAGAGAAAACGGAAATTTTGAAATGTAAAAATGCCCTTGATTGTGACACTGAACCAGGCCGCTCAATGTCCCCGAAACTTTGATCTGGACCCATAAGAACCAGTTTGCTGTTTAAGGTTCTCATACCTTTCAGTCATGTCACCGAATGACCACCTAGAATCATCTTCCAACCATTGCCTTCAATGGAGGACAGAGTCCACAAACAAAGGCGTTCTGTTGTATTTCGCTTCCTTTATTAATGAAATAACAATTTACAACGTATTTTAGGCAGGGGACCGCGGCCAACACAGTGGGCTGCCAAGTGGGGAAGTTGACCGACGGTGTGGGGATTCGAACCCGTGACCTTCACGTGCAAACGCAACGACGTTGTCCGCTTGGCCACCAACCCGACGCGGATGGGCGGTACAAATTCAGTGCTTCTGCGGAAGTTTTACCCCGGTCCCAACGTCTTGCTACTAATCTCTGAGTCGATAAAATAATTCTGCTTTCGTATTCTATCAACACTAAGAAGATATTTCTGTTGAAAATATACTAATCTCCGTACATCATTTTCCTACAATGTCAACCTTTCCAAGACCGTATATTGGGACCAGTTTGATCAATCTTGTGCACGTTTGACGTTTGATCGATAAACGAATGTCACCTCGATGCATTAGATGTAGCTAACTGATAAATGTCTATTGGATTTTTTCCAAACAAACTTCACCTAGATCCAATCGTCGGCAAACCCAGCTTCGAGAAAGCATTTTCGCACATCGAAGCTAGGAAACGTATGCCAACTGGCGACAATCGTTCAGGCAGTCGATAAACGTTTCTGATTATGGACTTAGAAGCACTAAATCACTTGTGTGGTTGAAGTTTTACTTCTTGAAAAACATCAGTAAAATTGTTTGCATACCAACGTAGTTTAAATTTCATAATCTATACAATTACGAAGTCAACGATATGCCGCAAAAGAATATTCCTGACGTACACCAGTTCTCGTGATCAAATCAGGTGTAACATTACCAAAATATACCGACTTAGTTACATATGGGAGTTGGTAAACAAATCCGTTTATGTGACCCAATGTTTGGTGACAAGCAGGGAATGAGTTGAACGTCAACTTGACATCAAATAAGACAAAGATCTTGGGATCGTTTAAACGCATTTATGTGTCCCGTTATTTGCTACAGAATGAAAACTTGAACAGTAGAGCTCTGACAAGAGGAGAAAGTAGCTTGAGTCTCACGTGCTCATTTTTTATGAACGCCAGATAACCAACGGTGAATCATATTTGTAAGAAATTAGTGATACCTAGGAAACTAATTATTTTGTACCTTCCACATGAGAAACCTTTCTTGCAATTCTATTCGTCCAATCACCAATTTGTTCCAATCCCTAGAAGTCTGCTCCATTGGATAGATTAAAGCGAGAACAATAGATGCATGCCAACATGCGCACGCACATACAAGCATACCCACATACATGCACATGTACGTATGTGCAAATACATACATACATACATACACAACCATACAAACGTACATACATACATACACATACATACATACACCTACATATATACACACACACACATGCATACATGCATACACACATACATACATATACCCATACGCACATACACACAAACATGTGTACACGTATATTCGAGCAGACAGAGATTGACAGAAAATCAAAATTGCAGTTGCAGATGGAATGCATCCCCGTGAATCAAGTCATCCGATCAAGCACATGTCTCATTTCCAATCAGTTAAATTCAATCAGGAATGCTGCTATCTTTCAGGCCCGTGATTGACCAACCTGAGCGTCCATGCAGTCACTTAGTTTCCCCAGGATATCTGTCCGTGTATTTGTAAATGAATGCATGATTTATTCAAATAACAATGTACTATTTTGCACCCGGTTGGTGTGACGGTACAAGAACAGTTCGCTAGACACGAGCCGACCAAGCTTCTTTTGCTGCAATTTTCTAAAGTCCCACGATCATCAAATTCCTCAAAACACGTTCAATCTTACATCTAATCTCGATTTGTTGACATGAAAAAGAAAAACTATGGCAAAATCAACTTGTACACTCCCATGGTGCGATAGCAACACACTAATCAATAGACAATGTTTGGTACATTTTTTTGGTCTACTTAGGCGGTCATATCTTCAAATAGTAACAAATTTCACTTGTTATCTGAACCAGATGTACCGAGCAGCCAAACGAATGAATAGATAGTTTGACACAAATCCACAGACTCACAGGCTTGCAGACAGAGACAGCGAGACAGACATACAGACAGAGAGCGGTCACAATTTGTCACCTATCCATGCTTTGTTTTGTCTATTTCAATTCGCGGACCACAAGAAATAAACCTGTTATTCGTCCCGTTTAGCTACCTGCCCGGGGTCAGGCAATATGGTTGCTTCCGATCACAAAACCTTCAAAAATATGGGACATTTTGGATGAAATACACGTTTGCAAGTGGCCTAGATCGGGGTGGTGATGAAATTTCGGGATCAGTGCTACAAGGCGGTTTATGATCACGTCCGACGGATCACGTTTTCGACGAGACCAAAATACAAGGTGAAAACATGTCCGATTATTTCAAGTTGTTTATTGTTACTATTATCATTATTTTAGGGTTGCTGGCCTGAATGTTTCTCTCGGTACTGTTCATATTTATGACTATGGGTCGTTTCGCGAGTCTGCTTAGACAATTTCGGGTCTAATACATAACAACCGAATATATTCCCGACTGTGTCGAAGAAAATGTTAGATTTGTCTTTGACGAACTGTCGGTTAACAATTAGGGGACTAGTCGAATTTTTTTCTCTGTATATTTGTAAGCCAATCTTGTTATTCAAAGTTTTTTCCTCGATGACCTGGTTTTGTGTATCCACAATGCGCACAATTTATTGATATCACATTTGGTACATGTTGGGCCCTAGTCCTCGATCTTGCAATTTTGCATGCATCCGCACATTCACACACGCACACGCACACACACACGCACACACACACACACACACACACACTGACCGGTCCTCCACTCGCACCGATCGTGAATTGTCCCTTCATTTAATCAAAAAACAAACTGACTGCAAAAATGGTTCCAGCTATGGGTTTAGATGCTCTGGACTGTTGTTTACTTATAACCAATTGTTAGTTATTACCAAATTTGACGTGCAGAAAAAATCCGATTGCTGTCACGTAGTCAAACTACATTTGTTTGTCTGTATTGCAGCTGCTATGGTAAACGATGAACTACTATCTCCAATACTCTATCGATCAGCAACGCTCATGTAATTCTTTCCCGATTCACCCTCGATCATTCCCGTGTCAGCCTCACGGCCCGGAGACCGACGGTCTTGGGGAATATCTTCTACCACCAACAATCGAGCGTCCGGGCCATTCGGTATCAGCTATCTGAATGATCCAGCGTGCATATGGTTCTAAATATCCAAGCAGTTATAAAAGCAACGCGAATGCAAGAATTCGATGCAAGCGAAAACAAGCTATGATATTTTCACTGTTAACGTTGGAATGACACACCATGGAATTTTTTAGCTCAGACTGAATTTCTACTCGTATATATGTGTGTATGTATGTATGTATATATGCACGTATGTATGTGTATATGTATGTATGTATGTGTGCATGTATGTATTCATGTACGTACGTAAGTATGCTTATATACATATGCTTATATATGCATATATATATATACATGCCCAAATTTCTCTTCACCTCTGTACCATTCAATGGTCTGTCTGACGGTTTGTCTGAAAGCTTTTTGATTTAAGCGAACTTTCCCCTTTAGACAAGAAAACAGTAGATTGACAAAAAGCAAAACTCCTCATAAACTCAAGGAGCAATTTCCTGTTTCTTATTCGTGTCTCAAGTATGTTTTTGAAACGAGAAAATGCAAGCTGAAGTGTAATTTTCTTTGCACAAATGAAAAAAGGAATTACAAATCCGAAAGACCAGGAAGGGAAACAATAGGTTTTATTCATGAATATTAATGTAATGGACCGAGACTGGTG
>LUCM01011497.1:187242-197974 GCA_008360955.1 Fasciolopsis buskii
CAATGCTCCGTTGGCTTTTCTGTACCACAGGGCACACCGATCGAAGGCTGGTTGTCAGGCAAAATGCGCTTATGTTAAAAACAAAATGTGTCAAAACAAGACGTTTGCCGCTCAGTTAGCGAGTATAACACATCGGACATTTTTGCCAAGTTTTTCTCGTTGGGTTAAGTAGCGAACAAATAGCTGAACACCGAGATGAATACAGCGTTTCTGCTATCGCAGTTACGCAATATCATTCACGAAGAAAATACATGCACACATACATACAGAGATACATACATAAAAACATGCATACATTCATGCATACATACTTCCATTCGTACGCAAATACAAGAATGCATACATACAAACTTGTAGTTCGAATCCTTTCTATCTCACATCCATCTTGGTGCAGAAGATATATGAGCTAGCTGATTTCATGCTCCATTTTGCCTTCTTAATCAATTTAACTTCCGCCGTTCATTTTTATTCTTCGGTCGGTCTTTTTTGTATGTTCAATCTTTGTCGTACGTGGTATGAACATGATAAAAGTTGTGTCTTGTTTTTGTTTTTGCTCGCTCGCTCGCTCGCTCGCTCGCTCGATCTTTCGTCTCCGTCTTTGTCGTCAACCTTTGTACGGGGAAATTTGTAACTCCACTTGACAGGTTCCAAAACCGTTCCGATGGCAGACGTTTCTTATGGAAAGATTTGGACAAACAAAACTGACAATCCACGAGGTAGATAAATGAATGGCTTTGGAGCGTGTGTACGCGTGCGTGTGTACGTGCGTGCGTGTGTGTGCGTGCGTGTGCATGTATGCACGTGTCAATAGACCGCCCAAAGCGTGCTGTTCTTCCCAATCCTAATGCATTTTTTTCGCTGAACTACCCGGTTGGTCATTTTTGGAAGACGATTTGGAGTGAAGCAAAACATGACTGGGACTGAGACAAGTTATCCGAATAGAATATTTGTTAAATGAACACAAGATGAAATGTACACGGTTTGGGCATGGTTTGTTGCGTTTTTTATTGAACATAAAAAGTGCCAGTCAAGGTCGATTTACATATTCCCGTAGAATATTTTTGTTAGTGCAGGTGATTGTGGATTGTTGAACTCTTCTCGAATAAGATCCCAGATTAGGTAAGGATGCTACTCACGTACTTATCAGTAGGTGTGTTTTTCACCGGGACATTTAACCAATTCTTATTGGAGCAAACTATTTTCGTGAACACTTGATTTTATTGATGACCAAGCAGCTTAGATGCTCACTGACCCTCCATCTATCTGGGCCCCGTTTAGGTGCTCACGGCAGATACGCACTCCCGTTAATTCGAAAGTGAGTCTGAGGAGACAGCTGTAGTGTCAGTCTACTATTAGCATGAATAATTTGAGCCTTGTTATTTACATATTTAAATATAATATTATGCTTTATGTTTGGATTAAAGCTCAGTAGCCCTTTGTATCTTCCGAGCGGCAGTATGAAAATGTTTTGAGCAGACCTAGAAACGAAAATGACTGACCCCAACGTGATTCAAATCACCCACGGTTCAACACTGGACAGAGTTCATATATTTGGACCAATCTACGGCGAGCACATAGGTGACTAATCCTACAAAGGCTTGTAAATAATAAAAACTTTATTTAATTTACCAACCGAGTGATTAAATGAGTTTGTCGTCACGTGATCTTTGCAGCTTATTACGCATCTCCTTTCTCAGCGATTGAGAACTATAAAAAAACACTGGAAAACACTAATAAAACACAGTGTTTGTTTTGATGGTGAAGTACGATTTGTCATTGTTTCCAAAACTTACTTAAGCCAAACCGACACATGCCATCAAAAATATCTGCCCCTGACGAGTTTGATTTGTGCGCTATTCGCGATCACACCTAACCAAACGGGGCTTATATAAAGGTATATAAACACGTACAAACCGGTCTAGCGAACAAGATGACCATACCCGGCTCGCGGAGCCATTGGGATGCCGGCACAGGGTTGAAACAACGGTTCAATGATTGCAATTTTCTAACTTTTACTCGTTTTGTCAGTGAAACAAAAATGTGCTTCGTTTTTCAAATAGGTGTCGAGGCGGAGGGTGATAGGTCACGACCAACTGAGGGTTTTCAATTGGGCGTGGGACCGCTTCATCACCGTCGGTCCATGGTTTCAAACATGCGGTCACTTTCAAATCGCCAAAGGGCTCGGTATCAATCACAACGGTTGTTTTCTTTTGTCCTCTTCCAACCACAAGTCAATAAGCATTCATCACTATTTAGTTGCCAAATTTATTAGGTCGAATTGCCTAACTCGGCAATCACTAGTTTGACGTCTTGAAATGGCTTGAAATCGGAGCCCATCCACGCTGGATCGGTGATTAAGTCAAATTTGACATCGGTGTTCCCGAGGCGACAATCATGGTCATCCTAGTACATAATATCTGCCCTCTTCTTCATCTATTTGCCCTGATCTACTTAAGCTTCACATCATTTCTTCCTCCCCGGGTACCTGGTTGTCGTCGGTCTAGATTCTAATTGGATGCTAATGTTACCCGGATGTGTCATCTAACACACTTTCTTGTATTTTTGACAAATTCAACGAATGAAATTGCATGCCATCGGACAAATTTATTTTGTTTAGAAAATTTTCTCTTTATTTCATTGTTGGTTTCTCAAGATGTTCACGGTACTCGTTATTCGACCGTGCATTTTCAGCATTTAATCAATCCATCAGGTGCATTGGTCCGATAAATTACAATCAACGCCATCAGTATTTGATCACGCATCAATGATGCCGACTGATAATGAAGTGAAGTCAAATTGTCAATTATGAATTACGGCACGAAAATACCTCTTTGCCTAGCTGACTTGCTCGAATGCCCTGTACTGGGAGAAGATTACACAAAGTACATAACGTGGCCAGAAAACCACAAGACATCGTTTTTTTATAAATATTTTCTGACTGTTGTCTAGACAACTATTGTGTGTCTGGCTAAAGCTGTATCGGCGAAATACCCGACCAGTTTGAATTCCGTGCTAACAATTTGTCTGTTACCGTGAATAAGATGATTCCGAGATGAACTGAACTCAATTCAGGCACTTAAATAGTGTTAGTGTTTGTGATCGTCTGTCGCATCTACAATCTATGGAATTATGCCCAATGGGACTCGAACGATACATTGGCCGATCAAATTCTTTGCACTCAAACCAGACAACACAATCACGGACATACTTCAACACGCAAGTAAATACACAGTTGCATCAAAACTAATCTGATAGAAATTGCACGAATATCATATAGTACTTGGAGCCACATGTGAGTAGTAGGTAAACATGCACTGTTCCAGTCACTGGACTAGCCTCTTTGGTCATGCTTGCCCATTCGATTTCGGCTCGCATGAATCCCGCTTTAGATACGAAGAAAGACAGTGGATTTTGAAACTAACTTGTTTCTCAAATAACTGACTGGGAAATGCCAGTGAACAAGTCAGCTGAGAACCCTTCTGAATTGACTGTGAAACGAGAACAATCAGGAGTGGAAAGAAATTGGGCTCGATTTAACCAGGCCCACAGAGTTACAGGTGGATATCAGCAAGTCTGTTCCCCTTGATACGGGGACAGACCAATTTGTGTTCCCCGCAAACTAGCCGGATGGCTGGAGACACTGAAGGATATGTCAGTGAATCGTATTATCATTTTCTATTGAATCGGAATGATTGAAAGAGTGTGTTTATGCAGTTAGACTGTGTTCCGTGTGTTGGCTAAAGCGGCATTCTTATCTTTTCCCACCGGTGTAGATCCACCGCCGGTACGCCTTGCATGCACACTCTTTTTATTGAAACGTGTAACTCTGGGGCGAAGGCATCGGTCAGTAAGACTTGTCTTGCTGTTTACCGATGATGATGATGATGATGATGATGATGATAAAGTAACAGCTTATATTATATATATATATATACATGAATCGAACCGTGCGGAACGAAAAGGTGCTCTTCGTGTGCAACGCTTGTATTTGGACAGGCACCAAACGGACAATGTTATTTTAATCCTGTCTAGCTTGACATTTCTTTGTCGGTCGCACCACTATCCCGCAAAACTCGAAACCGAATGTCCCAAAATTGACATTGGCAGTCGTTGATGCATTCGTATCCACACACACACACACACACACACACACACACACACACACACGGTCGTAGACTTCCTGGTCACGTTTGTGGTTTGGAGTAATTTTGCAGAAGAAAAAATTCGGTCCCCGGCAGTTCATTTTGGGGTTTTGTCTCTTTTTTATTTACGATCGGATATATTGTAATGAATAAGACAAATTGATTTTTATATCTTGTCGCAGAAAACGTGTTGGGGTGAGGTGAAGATGGGGTATGGTGAATTCGCACACACTCTCTCTCTCTCTCTCTGTGTCTCTCTCGGTTCACACTCATCTGACCAACCTTCTGGAAAACCGTGATTTGATTTGTTTGTGAATGCGTGCATGTGTTCGTGTGTGTGTGTGTATGTATGTGTGTATGTTGGTTTGGTTACAGGAAAAGGATGAACGCACATACGCGTTTGCAACTGTGTCAAATATTTTTATCACCCCTGTTATCACACTGAAGTTAAACAAACGAAACAGCGAATTTGTCTGTAAGTCATGATTTCTAACATTCGATTGATCACGTGATTTTATTCATGAATTAACGAATTTCTATAAAGCATTTGAGTAGGGGGATATTTTTATTCGATAACAAATTGTGTGATCTTTTACTTCATAACTTTCTTTCCGTCTAAGCTACCGGCTTTTAGGGAAGATGGAATCGTATGGATCGATAAATCCTAGACACCCGCCATAAAATTCTTTTTTTTCCGAATCTGGTCAAACGCGGAACTTAATTGCAATGTGGTCCAAAGCGATGCGAAAGAGAAAGACAGCGAGACACTCAGATGATCGGAAAAATCCGCCATATCGATAAAAAGACTTGTGAGACAAAACCAATTTTTGACACTTAGCAGTTGTTACGCTATAAACTACACTTCTCGTTGCAATTGTTCAGTTTATATTTGAATTGAAATCAGATATGGGGAAAAAACGGCTTTGAGAATTGAATTATGTTCATCAAAGTTGGCAAATTTTTCATTTGATCACCTTGGATTGCCAGGAAATTGTTTGAATGACAGCTCTTTGTTTTTTTTTTGCATCCATGTTTTATTAGCTTTGGTCCAATTAAAACTTCATACTGGGGACTACAGTAATGTCTACTCCGAAATCGATCTGATCAGGACTGAAGTGATTTCACAGGTTGTTGTTAAACTGCAAGCTACCCTTATTCTTTTATCTTTTTGCTCGCTTTATGAATGAGTCGAGAGCTGCGGCCAACCGAGGGCTGCCAAATGGGGAAATTGATCGGTGATGAAAGGGTTCGAACCCGCAATTTTTACATCCTACCTAATTCACATGACCACTGCCGAATGCAAGCAATTTTCCCTGGGATATGGCACTCTGTGCATCAGATCATTAATCTTTACCACAAGCAATTCAACGGTAAGGCGAAAAGCACAATCACCAAGCGACGATGGGGAATTAGAGAACACAAAACCCAAGATAGTGATCCGATTGTCAGTCTAAGGGAACTACGCGTTCAGCCCTAACGAAAGTCGTGTTTCAAAAACTAACGACAAACACTCGCAGCATATTTGATGGATTATCAAATGGTCTATTTTGATTGGACAAAAACTGAATAAATCTATGCTAGTGCAATCAAGGCAAACCACGGGAACCACTTAAGCCATGTAAGGCAAACTGCAATCAATCCAATCAATCAATCATTAAAACCGACTGAAATATCTTACATGTAATTACAAGTAACAACAAAATCGTACCTGATAAGCAGCGGAAATCGTTTGTTAGAAAGCGGCGGAATTCACACGAAACGCCATGACAGAAGACTTCAAAGACCGAAAGCACAAATCGAAGGTGGCGCGATAAACGCCGAAGAGCAGATCAAAGTAGTAGGCTAAAATGAACCGGCCGACCGGAAAAGAACACACGCATCTTTTGTCTACTAGAAGTGAGCATTTTTATCGACCAACAAAAGGATAGGAAATGTTTTCTGAAACACCAGAAAAGGATGTATTGAATCTAACTCTTTTAGTTCCCGATGGATTGATAAAAATTTGTTGTTTGACTCAATTGATCCTCGCACCTCGGCTATATCAAGACAACAGAGTATAATGATTTGTGCTGTCACTTTCACATTTTCCTACATCTCGATTTCATTCTGTCGGTAACTTTCCCGAAGTGGAAAGTTTAATAGATTTACTGACCAATGATTATTCATCAGTGCTAATTAGACTTTCCAACTTTTCACACCTCACTTCCTGTCGGGTTGATAATCAAAACATCGATTTGCTAGACTGGAAACTTTTTTTTCTTGTCTGAAAAAAATAACACCTTTTTTCCAAAGTATTTCGTCCCTGTTTGTGCGTTACTTTGGAATTATTGTGCCTGATTCTATTCAGTCACAATGATTATCGTTTATTTGTCCCCAAATACGTTGCATCTTGGAAAACGTGAACGGACTGAACAGTTTGGGAGAGATTGAACAGCTCGATAGTATTCCAATTCTGTTTGGTAGAGTTCATTTCCATTTCTGTCGATTTGTGCCCTACAGTTTTATTATACAATCACACTTCAAATATAGTCTGCAAATAGCTTCGTCGCTGATCGAATGGATTAGGCATCTGTCACTCCAGATCGGTCAGAGATTCGAAACCCGATCCGTCGATCATTTGGATGATAGACACGGCGATTGGATGCTTCCGGGATGGTTACCGGGACCTAATGAGACTTCGTACGGCTCCATATCAATCCAAATTTCCGGGTAACGATAGCCGATATCTCTTTGTGGGAAAATGCATATTATCTGAATAGTCGATTAAATTCGACACGGTCAATAGCCGATCACGGAATCCGTTGAATACAGTCAATCCCAATTCCGGTACCGGGGTGTTGGGGTGGGGGTGGGCAATGTTGTTCACTAACCCACATTACACATGTGATTTGCATATTCGTACACATGGCGTCATCATTTCAGACTGCCACAGTTCGTACTCGAATTATCCGACGGTTTGTCAAACATTTAAAGTTTGAAAATCAGACATAGACTTAGTTGGGTTGGCTACGTGCTACACCACGATGACGTCAAATCCAACGGAAAAGGACTAATCGTTTTGCGAAATGGCACCAATCGATCGATTGACCGGAAAAAACGTGTGGGAAAATTGGAAAGTTCGGTCGTAAAATTGTTTCGAATGTGTGCAAAATGATCCAGTAATTGGTTCCATTCGAGTGACGAAGTGTACAATATTTTGGAAATTTTAAAGTTCGAAAGCCAAAGTTTAGAATCACTGTGCCAAGATTTGAAAGCAATCGAATTCCGTCCATTGGATTAATCATTCCGTGGTAGGCAAAATACCAGTCGTTTCATCTAATTTCCCTAGCCTGATATTTCCGGAGTGGTTATGAATTTTAGTTCATCTCTCGTAAATGACTTTTTGAAAAAATATTGACGAGAAACTACAAGGTAACTGTGTATGTATTCAGGCACATACGCACGTATATGTGTAAGTATGTATGTGTGCATGTATGTATGTATGTAGGTATGTATTTATTTATTTGTGTATGCATGCATGTATTTATGAATGGAGGTATGTATTTATGTATGGAGGTATGCATGTACGTGCGTATGCATGTATGTATGCTTGCAAGTATATGCGTATATATACACATATATATATGTGTGTATGTGTGCGAAAGTCGACTGTCGCCGTATGATTAACGCTTTCTGAAGTGACTGCAGCCGACTGTTTTTTCTTTATAACAACTACTAAAAGTTCACTCGGAATGGATATGGGTAAATAAACTAATCGGAATAAGGTGGTGGTAAGTGCATTCTGAGTACAATAGGAGATTTTATGCTACTCGTGATGATCACGTCAAATAAAAGGTGGTCCATTCTGGTTTCTAGGTTCGGATGATCCACTAGAAATCGGATCCACTCCAAAAATTTACAGGCCGGTCAACCTGTTGTGCAGTGCATAACCCCTCGGATAGAACCCGAGGAGTTTTGAACTGTGAACTATGGATCTTCAGCTACGGAATATCCCGTGGAGTGATTGTACATGGGTGAATCAACAATTTGCATGCAATATGCACACGTTTGGAATTAGTGAGGCGGACGACGAGTGTGAAGGTGCGTAATCATTCATTTCATTGCTTATTTGTAACATTCGTCCCCTGTTGTCTCACGAGATTCAATGTAATGGCCACTCAGGCTAGCTAATCTCTGTAGAATAGAACAAATGCTGTTGCAATCTACGATGAAGATTTCCACGGTATTAGTTGTTCTGTAGTTTCCCGTACATGCGCCCTCTCATATCGATCGATTCCAGGCTTTTTCTCGGCCGCACACAATTTGAAGGGCATATGAAATAATTTCTCAAGCGAAACTTCCCTACTCCCAGGATAAATGAAGACAGGAAGCACAGGGAAAAATTTGTATTCCGGTATATACACAAAATTGTCACTAGATGAGTTCCAAATTGGGAAACCGATCAAATCAATCATTATGCTCTACTATACAACTGTTTCAGAGTTGGTAATAGTTATCAGCAGTGCATATCCACTGCACCCGAATAGGTGTAGAAAACTCCGGGTGATCGATTGTGAATCGAACGATTTATCGATTTGGCTAATCGATCCCGGGTCTCGAACGATTTGTTTAAACTCCATCACCGATATATGTTTGTACAAGTCACTAGACAGAATCTTTGCTCAATCAAATATACTAATTGAGTAAAAAAATTCAAGTCTTTGACTTCCGAGAATTCAAACACAAAGACCGTACTGTGTGTAGAATAAGAGTTTGCATACCGTGCGTGTAAGCCTAACTGGAAGAACTCTGATCAGGCAAACATCATCAGTCCAGCTTAGGTTGATAATCATCCAGATCGTTCTGCCTCTATACGCATGTTCAGCCTAGATCTGCAATCTTGTTTTGGTCGGAAAAATGAGGATTGGTTCTCTTATCCGAAACAGTCGTACTGGTTACCTCTTTTCCAATTTCATGTCGATGGTGTCCAGGCAGATAAGTTTGTGACATTTGGACGTGAAAATCATGGGTTCGAGTCCTCCCCACCGCCGATCAACTTCTCCATTTGGCAACTCTCTTTTGACCGTGGTCCCCTTCGGGAAAATGATATACAGTGTTATTTCATTAATAAAATAAGTGAAGGATAACAGATAGGACAAAATCAACCCGGATGTTATGGTATTCGCCAACTTGCATTCATATCTCCCGGTTTTCAGCCTATTGATTTCCCTAGGTTAAAATTGATAATACCCATCCCCAGGAGACTCGAGGTAAATGACTCCCAATAACCTGGAACTATGTGCAAGCCGTTAGTATTCGAATGTATTTCGAGTATTTCTGACAAACTCGGATGCAGTGTTTTCGTTGACGGCGTTTCGTATATGCAACTCATTTTTACACTAGCTTGGATTTCCCATGACAGAAAAATTAACGGAACTGACCAATAGCGCTTTGTTTCGGCTTACTAACACATATTTTTGCCCAATGAAACTGAATAGAACTCAAGTGGAAAGGGTAAAATCATACCATAGATTCTACCCTCGTTTCATCTGTTCAAACAGTTAATCAATGGTATACGTAACCAATCGGAATGTGAACCTTGTTGAACTTTATCCTTTGATCTGTTACTCATTTGCAATTCGCGTTTTTATTGGAGACATGGAGGGGGTTACATGTGAACACATTTATTCGAATATACACACCCTTTTCGGTGCGGCTGCACTAGCATGGGCATCTGACTTCGCTCAAATCGGAATGGATGGAGTTTGGGCGCGAGCGCCTGTTTTAAGCTCCCCTGAGTGCAGTACAAAAATGTGCTAGAGAGTAAAAAAGACAAGCAAAGCGTATACGATACGCCTTCGCTTTGTCAGAACCGATATGCCTAGGTGTTCAGTGGCCTGAAATGCAATCAAATGAAACAGCACGGTGATAATTCGCGGGCCTACTCGCTTCCCGCCGCATTGACAATACGATACTGACTGTGCGCGTTTGGGTTTTCGTGCGCTGGTGTTATCGAGTTGGAGATCTTAGCTCAATGGTGATTCGGAGTACGAACATACGAGTGTGCCTTTAGTACTGTATAGCACGTACTCTAATGTTTGATTCTTTATCCTTTTACTTTCTTTATTAATGAAATAACAATATATATCATTATTCAGGAAGGGGCCGCGGCCATCGGAAGGCTTCCAAGTGCAGAAGTTGATCGACGGTGAAAGGATTCGAACCCGCGCGCCTCACGTGCAAACGCAACGACCTTATCCGTTTGGCCAGCGCCGGCAACCCCTCGAGAAATTCTCATCTGCATACAGTTGGTTTGACCGATTGAAGGTGAGAACAAATCGACGGGATTACCAGTAAAAAAACTGATTAAGTGAACCAATGATCCCATGTTTTTTCACTAGGATTCAGAATCAAACAACAAGCACATGACGGTTGAAATTGTCCGCATTTACCACAAAACTAAACTGGATTTTCGAGTGATTTGATACATTGATCGATCGACTTTTTACATTCAGTCTTCTACACAATGGCCGCAGCCAAGTCTGATACGATCACCAAGATCAGTCGTCTGTTGATCGCGACATAATTCGTGAAAAAGGTGGTACATTATT
>LUCM01011499.1:6646-19358 GCA_008360955.1 Fasciolopsis buskii
AATTCGGGATTCTTCAGAAATGCAATTCGACATATTATTACAATGTACAAGAAGGAAACCTCAATCAGTGTTAAGCAAATAGTGGTTCATAAAACTCAATGCATCAATAGGATTCCCTGGTTAAAATGTGACGAACAAAAGTTCTTTATGAACAAATCGGAAAACGTTATTGATTCAGTGACACAACATGCCTTTTCTGTTTCGTTGTCGGCTGATAAACTTAGCGATGCCGAGTCCAAGATGGTGAATGCTCCTCTCAGATAAGTGTTTGCATTTCTGTATCTGCCTCAGTCCTTTTCGAATATAATTCGGTTTCCCGTTCTCCATTTCCATCGCTTTTATTTTTCTGCTACGTCATTATCATCAGACTTTTTTAAAGTGAATTCTATTCCTTAACAGTCAATCTCCGCATCATTTAAGGTACGGTTTCCCCTCTGATAATAATTCTCTTTTCGCCTAAGATAGTTTCGTCGTTTCTCATGCTTGAATCCAGGTTGTTTCACCTGGCTTAACTGGTCTCATGCTTTTAGTGTTCAGCGATTCGTAAAAATCTTTTTTGCGGCAACCGCTATGCGTTTCTTCGGTTTTGAACTAATCACTAGAGGAAATGCGACATTTGGGTATAGTAATCCCACACATGGGTAAGGTTGTTCTCATTCATCTTCCAGACAGGCGTCTCTTTGGGTCGCCGATGGCTTGTTTTGACGTTCAAAAATGAGTAAACCACTACTGTCGTCTTTGAATTTCCTAGGTATCTTCTTCACCTGTTAATCTCCCTCTCTACTTCATCATCGGATTGACTGTGATATGGATTGCTAATGTGATCTCTAATGTGCCATTTCTCTGCTAATTTATGGAATTGTTTGCTGCGGAACTAGAGATTTCATGTCGTACAGCGTTAGCTTGCATTTTGCTGATAATCTCTGATTTCGTTTCCGTTCCAAGCAGATTAACTTCGAAGAAGTCATTGGTAATCCATGTTCACCAAGTAACTGCTCCTCTCATGGCAAAACATAACCAATTCCACAGCCTCTTAGAGCCGATTAGGTATTGGTTGTATTTGGGTCTGTTTTTTTATTTACCAGTGGTCAAATTGCTTGTTTGTCACAGTTTGTTTACCATCAGTTTATTCCTTTCTGTCCGCGCTACGTCACTGAGCCTCTGATGTATGCGTCTCACACCGTCACAGTCAGGCTGCCATCATCCTTTGTCACGCAGTTGCCGCGGTAAGTGAAACGGTCAACTGTCGTTAGTTTCCCTTTATCCAGTATCAAGTTTGCGACTACTGTCGTCCAGTGCTGTATCAGCACTTTACACTTTGACGGTGCATAGCACATCCCGAACCGACCTACAAATATCGAGAGTCAGTGCAGTGCACGTTGAGCATGATCTGCAGATTCGAACAGATACACAAAGTCTTCTATTTAATCTAGGTCACAGCTTCTCTCCATTTCGCAGTTCGACCTCTACACCGTGGAGGCCCCCTAAAGCGTTCCCAAGTGCCTCATCCATGATGAAGTTGGACAAGAGTGGAGGGATGGGGCACCCTTGTCGAAATTCGCTAGTCTTTGCGGATGAACATGAGAGTTCACAGTATATACTCACGCGACCACAGGTATGCAAATACAATGCTCGCACGATGTTCACAGGACTTGCGCATGAACGATAGTACTGCCCATGTAGAGAGCAGTAATAGCTATTTCCGATCCCACTAAATCGAACGCGCCTTTGGAATGGTGCGTTTCAAGCAACTGCCGAAGGGGGAATATCTTGTCGATGCAACCTCCACTTGGAAGAAATCCGCCGTCCCAGTTTGACAGCGCCGTGATGTGAATGTGAACCTGCTATAGGGAACCTCCATGACCCAAAGAACTATAAAGGTTGGCTTATCACGGGCATGCCTGGGAGGACAATGGGTAGAGGAGAGAGAGAGACGAAATATCCAGGTTAGAGTTGAACTGACAACTCAGACGGAAAAACGAGCAGAGGGATAATTGATAAAAGTAGATGGGCTAACCACTCACATAACCCGCTGCAATTTTGCGCACCTTCTGTCAGAACCAACAGCTTTGTTGAGAACCCTAATCCGTTTCTGCTCTAGGCGGACTCAGATACAGCACCCGGTCCATCTATCCCCTGAGTTAACCGCACAAATAATTCATATGACCATCGATCGTCGAGCCAGGATCTACTCCCCCGCGCCGCGCCTGCCATTTTGCACGAGCGCAGGTGGGAGTAAAAGTACTTCACTGCTCAAGATTGCCATCTCTTTTTTTCAACCTTGTCTCTTCTGTCCCACAACCCAATCTGCTGCTCATTCTGTCCTCACCCCACTTCAGTTCTCATTGCATCAGCCACATCCGATAACTCCGCAACGCTTACATTGTCAAGGTAGTGTAGCTAGGTGTTTTCAGTCTGTTAGCTCACATTTTCTAGCCTCGTCAGCCTCCGCAGTCCGGTTCCTTCAAATGTTGCGCACTTATATGCGGGCTGGCCAACCAAGGCGCGTTTGGCTCTGAAACAGTCGACTCACTTGCGATTGATGTCTGCTGTGTGAGTGAAACACGAATTCAGGAATCTCGAGTAGAGTAATTCAGCTAACTGCAAACCAACGTCTCGCAAAATATTTTCTTAGCACTTCAGGAGACGAAGCAGCTTCAAGCTTGTGGGGTAACGTGAAGTCAAAAATAGCTGAGTGAGAAGGCTGAAGCAGCCCCTTTTAGATTGGATCCCAGTCAACCAAGTCCGCTATGTGTGCCATGCGACTGCCAGGGATCAAAGTCGGCGTGCGGGAGGACATAGTAGTACCTAAGCACAGTTTATTTGTTTATCTCGGCATACGCTCCCAACAGACCTTGCAGCACTGGATATGGAGAAAGACGAATGTTTACGATAACCTCGTCACTCTTGTTCGACAGAGAAACGCTCTAGATATGTAGTGGTAGCAGGTGACTTGAATGCACAAGTTTGGAAAAACCCAGAATGTCCCGTTTAGGTGGGCGATGCCGCCTTGCCTGCACAGCGAACAGACAACGGAGAAAGACTTCTCCAATTCTGTGGCAGATTAATCATTTATTCTCTATCGTAGTTACGAATTTCCGACACAGTTCGCGTTCGCACAGCGACGTGGCCGTTCTAAATCGGACAGGTACACTGAGTCAGATTGACAATATCGCAACGTTTAGCTACCGTTAAGCGCGGTTCTGTCCCTAGAACTTAGATCGTAACTGGACATGCGTACTCGAAATCGGACCATGATAATTAAATGCGATTTTTCTGCAGCTCCAATGGTCCATCGACCGCAGGCCCACACAAACCCGATTGGCTGTCGAACGTTTGTCTGATTCGGCTGTTCGCACAGCTACGAACAGAAACTGTCCGAGGAACTAAAGAACCTGTCGACGAGCAGCAATGTAGACGAGCAGTGGGATCAAATTAAGCAAGGAATCACATGCGATTTGCAAGCGACATTTCGCGTGGCGGTCCCACGATCTAGTGTATTATCAAAAACACTGGATCTCTCAAAGGGTCGTTAAAGTCTAATGGAGCAAAAAACGCGAGCGCCTATACTACAAGGAAATGAATAAGAGCGTCGGGCAGTTGCAGCGTCAGTTGACCATAAGACCTTAGGAATGAAACCGCGAAAAAGCTGGTGGTTAAGTAAGCCGAAGAGATGAAGTGGCGTCTGCTTCAAGGTACAGTAAAGACTGTTTAAGCTTATAACGCGACAGCGGTTGGGCGGCGAAACCGTCGGCTAGTGAAGTCGTGTGCGATATGTAATCGGAGAGCTCATCCCATGGTTAGACAGGAAAGACTGGACCGGTGGGGCAGAGCATTTCAAGGATCAAGTTTAGCGACCAACGCAACGTAATTTAAGTCTGACATCTGGCAAGGCTAGTGAATCCATGGGAAGGTGTCACTTGATCCCCCCAACGGAAGTGGAAGCGCAGTCGAATATTCGGCTTCTGAAGAGGGGAAAAGCTGCCGGTCCCGACCGACCTTACCCCCAGTTCTATCCAATTGGGTGGAGAAGTGCTGATGAATCACTTACCTCTTTGTTTCGTGATATTGGAAACGAGGAGCGTATCCCCGCTATCGTGGGGGTGAGTCACTGCATTATCCAATCTTCAAGAAGGGTACACGGAAAGATAAACTGCAAGCAATCACCTGGGATAAAGAATACATATCTAGACATCAGTTACTAAGATGTTAGCTTCGATAATGCTGCCGCCTTGACTCCGATTCCCGCGAAAGAAGTAAATATCCGCGACAAACAGGCTGGATTTCCGGAGGTTCGAGGTTGCATCAACCAATATTCACTCTTCGACCACAGATACTCAAAACGCGCCACACGCACAAGAGAGCCGCCCTCAACGATCGTAGTCTTCCTCGACTTGAAAGGTGCTTTCGACTCCCGTGGATCGACCGGCACTACTCAGTGCTCTCCATCGGAAGGACATGCCAACTAAGTTTGTGAACCTGTTACGAAACGCATTGTGCTCGCATACCTATGGTCCGCGTTAGCGGCATACGTGAACTGTCACGTTCAATTCCGAAACAAACTAGTGCGTTCGACACAAGGGTGGGTCCAATCTCTCCATTTCTGTTCAAACTCCGGTCATGGACGCAAGTGATGGAAGATGCTTTCCAGAGGTCTCCGGGATTGTAGGAGGTCCGAACTGGAAATGGAAAAAGCTAATGCGACCTAAATTACCCAAGACCGAAGTCGTGTGCCCTGTTTTTGTCTGCGGACCATCGCACAACGGGCCTAGAATAGACCTCTCCGAGATTCGGTTTGCCTCGGTGTTGGGCATGTGCTTTGCACCATTCAAAATGCACAAGGCAATGTTACAGGACTGGGACGACAGCAGCGCCGAACTGATACTGGCATGGAGAAGAAATAACCATTGGTTGGACCGTTTCAACCCTACCTTGATAGCTGCATGTCTGAACGATGGTAAGCCGGGATAGGAGGTAAGTATGCGTATATCCAAGGCTCGTGCAGCTTAACCTGGATTGAAGCACTTGTGCGTCGGTGATATTCACGTGAAGTTGAAGGTCCCGTTTGTAATGTGCTGCATGTGCGTTTCAATTCTGTCTGTTTGTACCGGTTTGCGAGACGGTGGAGTATGCGTGTGGGCGATATTCGTCGGTTGGAGATCTTTTCGACCACCGAATGTTTAACGTAGTATGGCTAGGATTGGATGGAGTGACCGGGTGAGTAATATTGAGGTTTGGGAATCTGGTATTCGGTGCCACTTCTGGAACGCTTGTTATTCAGCGTTTGAACTTAGTTAGACTACGCTGGTTGGGTCACGTTTTGCGAAATGACGAACAGTCGTCTACAATACCGTGCCTTATTTTGTGGCTCCTCTAAGGAATGGAAGAAGCCATGGTGGAGGGCTAACAGAATGACGGTGGAAACGTGAGTTTGAGAAAATGTACAGCGAAGTTCAGTAAAGTAGGGTCTAACCGCCCTCGGGTTGGGGGTCCGAAAGCACTCGTAAAGGTAGAATGGATAGAGACACATTAAGATTGCAGCGTAACCGTGAACGGTGGCGATCGGTGTTGTCATTTTCTTTCGAAATCAGAATGATTGTAAAGAGTGCGTTTGAAATCGATTAGACTGTGCTTCGTGTGTTGGGCTTCAGCAGCATCTTACCTTTTCTTACCTTGTGTATGTCCATCAAGTTGACCTTGGATATTCAGTTTTTCTATAGAAACATGTAACCCTGGGGGAAAGGCACCGGTCGGTGAGGCTCGCCTTGCTGTTTTGCAGCTGAACGCATGAATGAAGGCAATATTGGAATCTTCGGCTTGAGATAATCCAACCTGTGTAGCTCGTTGGGTCACGGAGGCACGTAAGCAGTTACGCCACGTCAAGATGCTGTCTCGTTGCGATATCCAACCTCAGAATTACTCACAAAATTCACCCACCGCATCATACGAATATTACAAAGACAACCGTGTGGAAACACGAAAAGTAATGTGCTCTCAATGCTGACGCTACCAAGTCTTATAACAATACCGGCCTCGTAGCTATTGCGTATACTAGGCCTTTGGTCGAAAACCGGATGTCACGCAGATGCGAATGAGCGAAGAAACATCGCCCGCAATACGACCACTGATGGAGATACAACTTGCCAAGCGATGAAATCTATTCACCCCACTCAATTGTTCCTATGCGAGAACAAGGTTCATCTTTGAATCAATCCAGTTCTGGAACAGTATTTTACACTTCAAAGATACAAGGGGGAGGGGGACAGGCAACCTTGACACTGAAACTTGGAGTGACAAAAAACCACATGCTCGCATTTGACAGATCGGCACAATCACCGATTCACAGCAGTGCGTAAGAATTTCTTCCCTTGCTCAAAATGACCAGAGGACTTCTGTTAAATCCGATATCAACACTTCGCCACCATCCTGAAAGAAGGAGGGCGACAGTATGTCTGCTCCAATTGCCTTATGCCTTTTAAGCAAACTAGCTTCCCTCCCAAATTACCTTCAGTTCGGATGGAAGGCTGGTACCCATCTGCATTGGCTCACTTGCAGACATAAGTGGAGGGCTCACTGTGATCGTGGGCCAATCTGTGTGTGTGTGTCTGTGTAGGTGTGGTGCGTTTCAAGTAACTGCCGAAGGGGGAATATCTTGTCGATGCAACCGCGACCTGGAGGAAATCGAGTTTGCTGTTCGTGAATCGATTTTAAGCGGCGCAGCATCATCTACGATAAGGCCTTAGTAATTATCGGAATTAAATTGGTGCCATGATGAGTGCTGCAGGCACTCTGTGTGCCCTTGCTGAATATAGTTACAATCTGTGACGCCCCCACGATAACTTAGTATGTTCCTCTCTCTAAATATCGTGAATCAAGAAGGTAAACGATATCGTCGAAGCTTCTTCACCTGATCAACCGATGAAACGATGCCAGCCGCGCAAACGCAATGGTGAATTCAAGGAAACCTATGAATGTGTAAAGAAATTTCCTGTGCACTCTGTTTGTCCTTACTTGATGTACTTGGAACCTAGAAATAGGAATGACCCACCTGAGGGCAGCGATAGAAACAGAGAATCGCTGGTACTCCACTTTACATCAGAGGAACCAATATAACCCCCAAGAGGAAGCCCACTTTATTTGTTCAAAGCATTCTCAGTATCTCACCCGTAGCCATATTTTCCCCCATGAGAGTCGGTTGGCCCAAAGGTAGCCAGTATGAAAGAACAAATTCAACGATTTCGCTGTGCCCATGCGAGTATTTCGAAACCCAAAGTTTGCCAGCTGGCTATGATAGGACATTTGCTATGGGTCAACGCTGAGGCGCATAATACAAGTGTTCTCACTCGATAAAGTCGACGACCGAGAAGATCCAATGCGCTCGCTGCGAAATGCGGAAAAATATTTCTTCGGTAAATATGGCGAAGTATCCGAAAGAGTTACGTCCCCGCGAATACAGCTAGTCCAATGTCAAGCCTTGGGAGTGATTCGATCCCATCCCGGAAAACCAACCTCATTCGTCCGAAAGTGTCGTTCCAACTCGCCAAATGTAACCACGCAAAAGGAATATTACTATGCAGTTGACAATGTTTCCTGACACCCTGGCTGACGTGTGACCCTGTCAGTTTCATCTGGAATGATGCGCTTCAGTGAAGATCATTTCAGTATCCTATGCGAGTTGCGACGGCATCAGAAGCTCCATAACCATTCTGAGAATGTGATCATACCTAAATTGACGTTCTGGGGGAAGTACCACCGAAAGCCCAAAACCCGAGGACAAGTAATGCACAGGAGATCAATGTCTTGGCATCCGAAGATGATTTACAACCGATTTTAGAACTGCATGCAATTCAACAGATTGATTTCGTTACTACATATAAGACCTGTTTTGTGAATGCTTTCCAAATGGGGAACATTCTTTGACAGCATTCTCAAGCGTCACCTCCAGTTGCGAAGTTTCCCTGAAGAAGTACATTTATCGGTAATAGGTAATGCCTTGCCCGATGTATTACCTGCTCATAGCGTGACAGCCTCATTGAGAGGAGCGTTTTCTTGCGAATTAGATCAGCTTGTGCAGTTGGAAACAACTGCCAGACCCCATGAGCCGACCGATTGGTTTAGTCAAATCGAGGACAAAATTATTTCGTGCTCCGGATCAGACGTTTTGGCACTGAGCACCACCCCACTCAGAGACTTATCCTCACTTAAACAAGAGAATCTGAAAGCTATCTCGAGGGGAATCAGCGAGTCGATGCAGTGGCCAGCAGCAAAATGGAAATCGGCTACGAGCTCGGTATAGGTGCAACATCTAATTAAAGCCACCTTCCCGACACCAGCAGGCTGATATAAGTACACCAGCCATCTCGGTAGTTCCCGATTAGTGGCTTCAGCTCAAGGAATTGGGCTACCTAAAAACTGCCGCTTTTCAAAAGACAAGAGTTTGACAAAAGACCAACGGATACGGTGCGGAGTTTGGTGTAATTCCCCGTAATTCCGATAATTCGACGGCTCCACAGGCAAAGGCGCTTCGGGCCGCGAACAGCACTGGCATCCCCTTTTATGGAAAACGCTCTCTCACTCTCGATCTTGGTTTTACTGGTGCATTTTGTTGGATTCTCATCGTTCATGACATCCTATAGCCAGTCACTGACATAGATCGTCTTTAGCATTTTGACTAGCCGGCAGATATTCGGTGAAGGAAGGTATTACCCAGCCGATGTGGCTGAAAATGACCTGGTTGTCTGCTGTTGCGAGTCAGGCAACATCTCAGCGTGGCGAACAGCGAGCCTGGCTGCTGCCATTACTTGAACATGCTCGGGACCACTTGCAATCGCCACTAAGAGATGGTACACCAGAAAGGGGCCACAGAACCTCAAATTTTGGTTGGCTTCGTGGTTAGCACCTAAAACGTTTCGCCTAGCCTAGTAAGAATTCCACAATATGCTGGAGTCGGTAATCCTACAACTTCACAGCAGTCCCTGGGTCTCTTCTTTTTGTATGGATCCTGTATCCAGTGGCGACTGGAGATCGCGCCGGCGCTGTGGACCACCTACCAGCGTCATCGTTTTCGATGGTTACCCGAGTCTTCATATAAAATCTTTGCCTCGCCTTTGTCGTGCTGGAGCTTCTTCAGCAGCACTGATTTGGTATGCTGGTGCAATAAGATGAACATTCTTGCGTACAATCGCTCAGTTTGTCCTCCAGGGCTGGCATCCACCTCGACGCAATGGCAAATGCTAGGGTGACGGAACCAGTTTCGATCAGGCAGTTCATGAGGCTTAGCGTCTGTACCCATCACGTCATCAAAGGGCACAGGTCTTAGCAACGCAGGGTAGCTCAATGCCCGTGGTGTCCGCGGCTCAGCATTAATCGGCAATTCCTGGTTACATGACCTCACCCGCTCGGGTATGGTTGCTTCTCTCATGCTAGCGACAGCAAGTTTTTTATGGTTCAACTTTGAAGGTAGGAATCGTCGACGGTGTTCGATCTCTAGTACACTCGTGGTATGCAGGCCCGTTTTCAGTGATAAAATCTGGGTCTAAACCGTCCCTACTCGTCGCTGGCGGTCGACGGACACGGTGTCCATCTATTGCATCAAAATTAATATTGGAGACTCTGGACTGGTTGAACGACTTCTCCACTCCAGGCACCGCAACGTTTCTGGCAGAGCCAGATCACTGCCGACAACATCCATGGAGACCCTGATGGAAACAGGGACACAGTGACACTCAAGACACCCGGATTACCGTATATAAGAAGTCACAGTGGCCGCGAGGCAAAAATCACAAGTCGGCTTTTCCAATTCGGTTGCTATTTTAGCGTCAATTTGTTGAATTTTGATCCGCCTAAGATTGCGCAGCTGTAGCTAACAGAGAATAACGTTTGTCGTGAGCACAAATGCGTTGACGGGCGTGTCAACCGTATACTGCGCCCACAAAAGTGGCACCGAATGCCGTTTAGGTGTCCGTCACCAAAAGGTAAATCCACCGGTGCTCAGAAGCGTATTCCCCACAAATTTGCCTTGTCATTTCTTAGGGTATCCGTAAGGTTGAACAGCCCCAATGACTTCGACATCAGTCAGGTGACAAAGGACAAACCGGGGCCCAGGGTCAGAAACCCATGTTCAGTTCCGTCCGGCGAACATTCCCGTCGAGTGCGAGGGACACATGCGTGAAAAGCGGTCAAATCCACTCTGTCAGCCGGCACTCATCGGGCGATCACCTCGGCTGCATCAATGTGTGTGCGCAGTTAGGATGGTGGAACAAGGGCTCGTTCTTCTCTCAAAGGTTAGCTTTGGCCTTCCTATCCGGACTCGATCAGCCTCCAATGTCTGGAACAGAAGGGACGACCAAAGGAGGGAAAATATTTTCCAATTCGCAAAGGAGGCCGAGACGTCGAAATATCTATGGGGTTCCGGGTGATCTTCAATGGTCGTAAACGAAGTCTCCCACCCCAATCTTCTAGGAGGGGGCCCCAGTGGTGAAGGTGGATTTGCTCTTAGGGATCGCTTGCCCTACCAGATGTTGACCGCTCAGCGCGATCCGCATTTGCACGTTGTTTACACACGTTTCGCCTGCATGCGCAGATCAAATACACAACCACTAAGAACTCCAGTCCACTTCTTTGTTGTATTTAAAGTCTCGGTTGGCGTTACTACACTGGTGTAACGAGGAGTAAGAGCAACACATAAGTAGTCAAAAGCAATACGGGTAACGTCTGAGATAATCGGTTACAAGAGATAGTTCATGAGGTAGGGCATTTGGGACGAGGCCAAAAATGGGTATAAGTTACATTTGCATGAGGGGTTCAGTAAAACTGTGTGGTGTTGTCACTGCCTACATTACGGAGCAGTAAAGAAGTGCTCGCCTTATGGGAGGCCAGTCAGCTTGACCAGGAAAACGACAAAGATAACGCTCGAATAGGCGAATTCCGGCTTGCGCATGCTATGGGAAAAATTCTGGACGCTCGTTGGTCCCCATGTGACTCTCAACACTGTGTCCAAAGAACGTAGGGATGAGGTAACTTAATATGGGTTCTCAAGGTCTTCGCGGGCCTGAACGGAGTAAAAGGTCACCGTGGGGCTCCTCTGTAGATAAGGAGAATAAAACGCTGAAGTACAACGGGAATAACATTGCGGAGGGTGTACATGGGTGGTCAAGGAAAAAATCCTCCGCACTAATAGTTCCAAATGAGTGGAACAGTTTCCCAGAAGACGTTGTCCGACGTGCTTAGCCGGTTAACTCAAAGAGAGGACAGACAAAAATAGGTTCCGTATAGCAGGAATAACCACTGGGTTTATATGAAAGATTCAAAATTTTACCCCAGAATCTCCCGTGGCTTACCAAGGTCCCGTTTTCGAAACAGCTTCCGATCCTAATACTTTCTGATGAAAAAACCTGAACACTCAGTCATTTCGCCGTGATCTCCTGGAACATAATCTAAGGTGGAACTAAAACTAAACTGAAATGATCCTCAAGATCTGCATCGGGTGTCGTGCCATTACGTTGTCTCCAACGGAGTCTCTCTTGTGAGGCTTTTGTGGGAGTCGTCGTGCTGTTCATTTGGTTGATGCGCTACACCGCAAAAATGTGGAACGTGAATCACTACCGCCTCAGGTTACTATACTATCGGGACAATAAAGTTCTGGAGGCTGTGTAGGGGGTTTCGGGACTTTCAGTTCTCCCCAACTCTGTGTTCACAGTACATTTTGCATTAGTAGTTAGTTCGATGGCGATCATCGCAGCCAGGACTCAGCCACTTCCAGGCCCGTCTGGGAAGGTCTCGTTGAAATAGATATATATAATACACCATTGAGGACTTGACCATAATTAGCACAGTTAATCTTGGATACAGTTAAAAACTGGTTTGTCGACTACGGTCTGCTTGTAAACGGTAGGCAGCTTCCCGGAAAACCTAATTCTGATTAACAGACCTTTTGAAGTCCTGATAATCGCAACCTTCTGGGCTCCTGGTTATTCCGTGGCCCTTCCTTCTTGTCTTATTATGAGAAAACCAGCAAATGAGGCTCACCCGAACATCACTGAAGAGGATTTCCACCTGATTTATGGAGCATATATTCGACCACTTTCAATGTGGTAGCCGTATGGTGCCTACTGGTCTCAACCAAGACTAAGAAATACCAGAAAATGTCTAATGAAGCCTACAAAACTAGCTTTTGGACTCCCGCAAGCATCTCGTCTGACTGAACTCGTTTACCAGGAGACATACATGCGTAATTTGTTCTTGCTGCATAAACTTCCTTCAGACTTCGCCTATAAGTTCTTTCTTGTGTGGATGTGGATCAAATGGGAATAACGCCTCAGGCCTGAGGACTGCTTCTCACCATGACACCAAGAGTAGTCACAATCCAAGAGCGGTCGCTGCTCAGGCCAGTGTACAGTGACAGATGCGCATACGTTCACTGCCAATGTTGCGCTGCTCTTCATTCGTTGTGTGTCCTATTTGATTCCTGACCCCGAATCACGCTTGACCTCAACTTTGGTCTAACGCTTGTTTATAAGGGAACAGCGATCTTTATCGGCACTCAAAGCCCAAGTTTAGGATCGGGCTCCACATGTTGGCCGCCGTATTTGGCGGGGAAGTGCAATATAACAAAGCCTAGATCATGCCTTCGTAAGCCACACATCCGGGTTTATGTTCATTTGAAATTGTCTATTGAAGTCCCCATTAGGTCGCCTCAATTTATCCTGTGGCT
>LUCM01011500.1:0-11592 GCA_008360955.1 Fasciolopsis buskii
TCCGCGGTTTCGAGCAGGCAGACGACGTCGTGTGCTTAATTTAGGTCGCATAGCTCCTCATCACTTCCCAGTTCGACTTTTACATCCTGGAGACCTCTTAAAACTTCTATCACCTTGTCGATAAGGAAATTGAACAAGAATGAAGAGATGGGATACCCTTGTCAAATGGTGCTTATCGTTTCAACTGAACTTGACTGCTCACTGTATACTCTCACGCGACCACAGGTATGCAAAAGGTTCACGAACTTCGCTGGTATACCAATATGCTGAAGAACATTGAATAGTGCTGTGCAATCCACTGAGTCGAACGCGCCTTTCAAGTCGAGAAAGGCTACGATCGTAGGGCGTCGTTGTGCGTGGCGTTTCCAGTAAATGGCGAACAGCGAATATCTGCTCGATGTTATCTCGATGTCTAATCCTGGAAACCTCCGGACAACGAATATCTGAAATATGGTGATAGATGACAACTCGTGATCGTCCGGCTCGTGGCCAAACCCGACCGATTGACGCCCTATGTTTGTACTACTCTAAATTTCAGCGTTACGTCTGATGGCTTTTTTCCACCCTCCTTCCACCAATTTAGGTCTATTCACTACAGAGCATATCCTTCCCACTACATCCGTGCATAATACGTCATTAAGAATGTAGAGTCCATATCTTACAATCATACTACAGAACTGAGGGGATTGGGACAAGTTAAACACATTCCAACTTCCGCGAAAAACTACAAGTTATTCAGTCCAGCATATACTCTTGAAGCTTTGAACAGATGCGCACTCCCCTTTAGTACCGTGCTTCCTTTCTTCATCGCGCAGCTAATGAAGCAGATGAGGCGGTCGGGAACTGCCCGCTCATTGCTGAGCATTACGCTCGGAAATACTGATGTCTAGCTTTGTAATGAAGGCTTATATCTTGAAGGCGCAAATCACATGCCGAATGTGGATACGGCACCTACTAGTCTGTCAAGTGGATTTCGTGCATGTCCCGTATGTTCGAACAAGCAGAAAAAGTCGCGAGTCTCTTATGACATACTTGAAGCATAAGTGCAGTGGAAGTAACATGTCCCATAGGCACTAGGGCCCATTACACGGAATTGGACCTAAGCGGCGCAGAATCACATTAAGCCAGACTACATCAGGCGTAGTAACGGGATGGACGGTAGCGAGTTGCCGACTACCATCAAAATGATCGGCAGATCTGAAATTCGAACCCCTGACAATTTTGGTGGCATGCTTAATGCACTTGATATGTTTCACCTCGGTTGTCAAGTGAACCCGATCGAGAGTGGGAGACGAAGAGCAATAGATCGGCGGTTCAACAACGAGATTGGAATCCATATCGGTTGTAGCTCGGCAATTATTCGAGCTTCAGAATGAAAAGTATTTGGGTGGAAATGACAGTTTAGAATATTTCCGAAACAATAGGTGTCGGGGATATCGGATGATAGTAATAAGGGCCAGAAGGATCAATGGAATAAGGAATAGGGAAGAATTCGGCGAGTTTTCATGGTTCTTAAAGAAAGGTTGAGAGACAATCTAGAGGAGCCAAATTAGGGGCACAGATTTTAAGAACGACGGGTATGATGTCTGGCTCGAGTGCCTTGCAAGTGTTCAAGGAACACCGCACTTGGCAGATCTTCCCAATACAAACGACGAGCAGAAAGAGGGATAGTGGGAGAGGACGAAGCGGCAGATTTAGGATAAATGAGTAAAGTGGAATTGGAGGCAGATAGGGAAGCAAAAACCTTAGCTCCCTCGTATGATTTACGAAGACCATCAGAGGCATTAGAGATGGAAGGAAAATTGGAGGAGGGGGAGCGGGCCCAGTGGCGAAATGTTCGGCGCTTCAAACACATTACGGCCACATGCGTGGTCAAACCACTCAGGGGATTGTAGATTTCCTGCTTTGAAAGTGGAATAAAAAGATTTATGCTTTGAATAACAATGTCGGTAAAGTTGGAAACGGAGAAAGAAATGTATGAACTAGAAAAACAGTCACTCCAGGGATAGGTAGCTAACAGAAGAAAACCGTTCGAATCGGCTGAATCGTAGCACCAAGACGTGTCTCGAGTAGGGTAAAGGGTTGCGGCGGGTGAAGTTGACGGGTGATGTAGTGACATGACGATCCGATGAGTGAACAGGGGGAGGAACGAAGATATTAGTATATACACAGAATGGACGGAAGTGGGTGTAAGATCAAGGGTATGAGCGTAGTCACCAGTATGATCGAGTACACGTGAGAGGAGGTCAATTATTTAGATCCACTGTACACAGAATTGTTCGGATTCGCGCCCCATGACCGATGTGTTAGAGGAGTTTACTAGCCTTTCGCAGTTGTGAACATTGAAATCTCCCGAGATAGCAACAAAACTTTTGGGTTCTGTAACAAACAGAGGTTCAGTGCCTGAGGACAATAAATCAAAAATGGAAGAGTCACTATTGCTGGGGAACGAAAAAGAACAAAAGTACTGATTAAAGAAAGACAATCGGAGTTTCAACCATATGAGTTGAAGTTCACGATTTAGGAAGTCAAGATTTGGTACCTGACAGGAGGAAGCTGAATGGTGAACAAAAACAAAGACATTTTTGGTAACAAAAGAGAATGGAAAGGCTCAACTGGGAAATTGGAGATGAGGGGTATCAGATGAGGTAGAGATTTGAGTTCCGCCCAAAAAAGGAGCAAGAGGAAAAGAAAACTAGAGAAGTTGGTGAACAGGATCAATGTTGCGGTTCAGTCCGCGAACGCTGGTGAGGGTAATGAGTTCCTTCTTAAACGTGAGTATGCATGTAACTGTGCACTCTCACGGCTAATTTGGGAGAAAACCAGCAATCATGAACGACATAATGCCTCGGTAGATAAGGCATGGTAATGAGCAGGGTGACAGCAGGGCCGTCTGCCTTGCAGTTCGCGAGCTTAAATCTCACGAACACGACTGACACGAACCATGGCATTTTGATAACCACGTACGGCGTTTCTCAGGCTCTCACTACACATTCATAAAGTCATCAGGAACTTGTAACTTTTACTAACACCCGTCAACAGAACTGCAACACTGATTCCGTTTACCAATTTCTCTAATCCACCTCCTATTGTACAAAGTTCAAATTCGCCTTACACTAGAATACTGCAGTCACGCGTGAAACGGGGCTTTATTTACTTCTTATTCCCTATTTGATCGGTTTCAATAGAAAGCCATCCGACTGATTACTGACTTTCCCTAGTTTGGCTTTTGTTCTCCGAAGATTGCTTCGTCAGTTCTTACGTCTCTGACCTCTTTTATGACACGCTTGAAGCATAAGTACTATGGAAGGAACATGCCCGGCAGACACTGAAGTAATAAGAGTTCTCACGAGGTCAGATCTAGTGAACAACCAGGCGACAGCGAACTGTCATCGGATACAAAAATGACCGGCCGATGTGGAACTCGAGGTGACAGACGCTTAGTCCACCTAACCATACCCGCTTACGAGCTGGTTTTCATACTTCTAACCATCCTCACTAATTTTCTACCCAAAGGTGTAGCACCTCTCTTAGTCCCGTTTTTCCCGAAGACGACAAGTTGCGGAACATCCTTCACCTGGTTTCTCGCCGACTTACAAGCTGACTCCGCAAAAAGTCAGCAAACCGATTTTCACGTTAATGCTCTATGTCATCCCCCATAACACCATAGTCTACCCCTTATGCTGTAAATCACCTGTATAAGTAATAAAGGGAGCCCTCCTCCAGTCGCCAGTTTGACGCCCACATCCTGGAGACATTCCAGAGCATCCCCTATGAAATCGTCGATAGACAATGGCAAACTGCAAGGTCGTCGGCTGGTAGTCTAGAGAAGGATCAAGAAAATCGCGCTGCACGATCGCCGGTCGGTTGGAAACGTATCGCGCACATCCGTCCGTCAATTCGGGGTGTACAAGTATGTGGATGTTTGGACAAGAGAGCACCGGGAACGCATACCTGACGAGCGACAACAACTGCGAAACCGGTCGTGTGCTCCCGGGCAAATTTTGTTTGCGCATCCAGATACTGTTTTCTGCTTATATATATATATATATATATATATATATATACGCAAGACGAACCATGACTTTCACTAGACCGCTTTCAATGATATTTTGGGTGGAAACGTTTAGTTAGATCGTCAGAACGACCAGTTAGACAGCATGCTACCTCGTGAAATTTATCACCCACCAACAAAACCGCCTGGTTTGGACTTGTATGTCCCTGCAGAGTTACCTACACGAATGGAGCGAATAACGGTCAGGATCAGGTAGCAGCGGAACTTTGATTTATTCCTCCGGATAGCTTGTTTAACCGAACGTTGACCACCAAACGCTGTGGCTATTTCTACGTTGATCACGCATGCCTCACTCGCACGCTCCAGTCAAAATATACTCAGCCTACTATCGCTTCCGACTGTCTTTTCCTTGTACTGGTCAAGTGTCAGGGTTGCCAGTATTGCAATCGCACGGAGCCGAGTAAGAGTGACGCGCAAGTGGTCACAAAGGTTAAGGGCAAGTAGATGTAATGCGGGATTCGCGTTAGGACAATTCGTTCTATAATGCGTGTTAATGCCGCAGTTGGGGGGAGAACTGGATATTTTGGGAACTCGCATAAGGTTGATTGAAAGGGCACTACCCCTTGTCTCATCCGTATCACTTTCAAATTGGTTCCATTTTATCAGCTGGGACACCCGCTGCCACCCCTGGTCTACCTCCAACAAGCGTGAGCCTCGAACGAGCCCCTCTTTTGACTTAAACTTCCACGGAAGCTCCCAAAATTCCTTGAAGCCCTGCGCTTTCCGGGGTGATGGGACATTTAGATGATCTCCTTCGAATTGTTATTTAAAAACCCACCCCCACCAAGAAACCAGGAGAAAATTGCACCCTGACCGCGTAGCCGTTCACCACATACTACTAAGGAAACCTCCGAGGCAAACGTGTATCTATGGGCGAATTCTGCATGTGTATTATAGGAAGGATGCCCACTCTGCGTACCCGGCCAGTGTTCGTCGGATGCGAAGACAAGATAAAGCTGACGGGGTAACAACCGTCTGTATTTGAGATAGGACTACATTGTGGCGTGCGCCGGAGAAGTGCATCGGAAGTTGCGCATGTTGTCACCGAGCTCGCAAAACGTAGTTAAAAAAGACAAGGAAGAGGGTAATTATGTCACTAGAATATATACCAGGAGCATAGGGGACTGCAATATTTGTGCACAGTTATCCGCTCTGGATACGTTGCATCGGTACTGCTAGAAAGAAAAGGCTTTGTATCTGTAGCAATTCCGTTCTCCAAGATGCCACAAGTGCTCTGCTTTTAGTTATTAACATGCAATTACGTAAATACAAAGCACTGGCCTGAGACCAAACAACGAAAAGACAACCACCGTGCTTATGTGCACCCTCGAACGACCTTCTGGTCAGTTCCAGTTGGACTGCGACAAATTACGGGGACATGCTTAATACTCCAGGTTCTTGGACAGAAGAATACTTAGATCATTCGACCTTTCAATAACAGGATGGTAGAAGCCATTTTCAGTTCCTATGATGGAATTGCGAATCTTTTGTTTGCCCCCAACTCTCCCATAACCTGCAAAGGGCAAAACTAGTTAGGTGCATCCCCCTCAAACGCTCTCTTCGGTCCGACAACCTACATTCCGTCTCCACCAAACATGGAAAACCAGAAGTTGTCCAGCCTCATTTTGAATTCGCGTACGAATCTCACCTCGACCACTTCCTTTGATGGCTTCTTCCAACCGTTCACCACCGGTATTGCAAAAGATTTGCTTGTCAGCCCTGTAGTTATACGCTCTCTCGCAGTTGCTTCCCCGTTCCTTTGTAGTGTTTTATACACCTTATCGGGAATGTGGCTTCACTGTGACCCCGTGTCTTGGCCAGTTCCACAAGGATCAGATCGCACGAGACAGGAATGACTGCAACGTTCATGGTTATATGTGGATTACTTGGTCTGCGGTGCGTTCCGCAGCTGACCTTTGCCAAGATACGGCGGTAGATCCAAGCATTCCGACTATCTTCTGACTGCTTTGAAATCCCGCAAGATATTTTTCCTTGCTATCGCAATGTTATTTGCTAAGATTGACCATGAGTTTGCCAATTCCTGCACCAAGTCACTTATAAGGTGAAGAGAATGGGTCTTAGCACAGTGTGCTTAAGTACTCTGCTTGTCACAACTTCCGATCCAGATTCGCAATTACCCATCAGGACTGTAAAGCTGCGGTGGCCTGCAAACTGCCTCACCCGTTGCGTAGCTGGCACAGTTATGCCGAATGCTTGCAGCTTATAGCCCATCAGAAGACGATAAACAGAGTCACTTTACAAATGTCTAGGTAGCAAACCTCAACCTCTTTTCCCCAGCTTATGCCACGAGCTTCTGTCCAGAAACACCAAAACGTCCATTAAGCACTAGCTGTTCTTGACAAAACCGTGGTACTCCGAAGTCAAGTGTCTGTTTTTACAAGATCCGAGCAAAATCGCCACCTAAATAGTTTGTTCTAGGCATTTGCACAGCACTAACTTCAGACTCTCCGGCATACAGTCGTTGGCCTTTCGCCTAAGACCTGCCTGTTTTGTACATACAAGACATTTCAGTCCAGTTAGTACAGGACGAATAATAGCCCAAAGGGTCCAAGGCGCATCCAGAGTTTTTCTGATTTTATGCACATAAATTTGCATCCTCTTGTGCGCATGTAATCTTCATATTAGTTCTAGGTTTCCAGTGGCTCGATTCCGCCGAAAAGGGGTGGCAGAAAAGGAAAAACTGATCTCGCCGCCATAGCAAGAGAACGGTTACCAAGTCGGCTTTCAAAAATGGAGAGGCGCTGTTAAAACTAACCCACGCAACTCTAGCAAACATGATTTCGTCCTACTTTAAAAATCTTAATAGCATGTTTCAACGGTACCTGTAGACAAATTATTCCATACATATACTACTCTCCTTCAAACGAAGCCCGCCTTAAGCGCCCGGCGATAGCAAGTAGTTGTCAGTAATGCTGCGTTTCCCTTGGTTCAGGAGACGAAATCGTCATGGAGTCGGGTCCGGAGACAAATTCCACTTAGGAAGCAAACGATCCTGAGCGTCCGAAATAGATCATGTAAAACCATGATGCACTCTAATAAGAAAACCCGTAGGTAAGGTAGAACATGGAGTTGTTTTTCGAAATCGCTTGTTTAACCTTGACCGCCGAGGATGGTTGCCGTTTGCACGTTGCTTGAGCACGCTTCGGTGGCACGCTCTTGTCCAACACGGCTGTCTTTACTTTGTACTGGTCGCGTGTCCGGGTTGCAAGCATTGCAGCCGTACATAGCTGAGTATCGGTAAATCACCGGTGATCACAAAACTGAAGGCAAGCAAATGTACTGCGAGAACCGCGTTAGAATTGTCGGTAGTGCGTAATATGGTCAGTCGGTCTCCACCGGCCTTCCGATTTTAAACTTCGTTTGCGCAGTTGGCTGATTGTCGCACCTTCGTCCATTAGTCCTTGTATTTTGGAAGAATTTGGACCTCGCCATAAAGCGTGCAGCAATTTTGGCTAACGTTTTGGCGTTCTTGGCCGGAAAGGGTTGTTGGCAAACGTATCTATGGGCCAGGGGTAACCTGGTATTCGACTGGCAGCCGTATGTGTTGGTTTTGATGTGATTCATGGGTATCACTGGCGAAGGGCTTCCTTCCGCCAATCAAGTTCCGTTGCCGAGTCACGGACTCGCTGGTAAAAAACTAAAAGGTAAAGCGTGAGGCTTACCATTGATTTGTGCTGCAGGAGCCGTTCTTTAACCGAACGCTGATTACTTACAGATGTCGCCATTTGCGCATTGCTCACGGACACTTCGTTAGCATGTTTTGT
Organism: Fasciolopsis buskii; assembly: GCA_008360955.1. Lineage (NCBI taxonomy): Eukaryota > Metazoa > Platyhelminthes > Trematoda > Plagiorchiida > Fasciolidae > Fasciolopsis > Fasciolopsis buskii. The sequence continues at coordinate 7,861 of LUCM01011500.1, forward strand.
TAAATATACTCGAACTCCTGAGGCTCTGAACTTCTCTTGCACGGAATGGGTGTCTGGGTCGTCAGCGTTGCAACCGCATAGAGCCGGATAGGAGTGACACATAAATGGTCACGGTAGTTAAGGGCCAGCAAATGTTATTTGAAATTAGCGTTAAGACAATCGGTTCTACAATTTAGTGACCCCGAAGTGACTGACTAGTTAAGCCGGTCTCCGAGTTTCAGGCTAACTTACGATGTGCCGTTTTTCCACGGGTAAATTTTGCCGCTGCATTCTGTTGCCAATTATGTTTTCTCTCTGATTCATGTTACTGGCCAAGAATTTCTGTGGACTTTTCTTCGGCAGGCTTAATTCATCAAAGTCTTTTCGAACGTTGTGGTATGCACACGGGAAAAAACAAGACCATACGAAGCATTAGGGTCCCTGAAACAAATATAATTTCATTCCTCCCGTCTGATATTCAGTCTGGTTCCGTTTAGTGAAGCTCACTTTCGAGAATTATTGGATAACCATCGACGTCAGTCGTTTTAACTGAGTCGCTGACCGACTTGCTCCAGATTTACTCCACCAAACTAGGGATACCGTGCAAACTTTGTGTGGTTACAAAGCAATGGACGAAGCGATTATGCATCGGATTACCCAAACTGAAGATAAACGCATCCGGCATTTGCTTTAAGGGGCCGGGTACAGGAGTGGAAAGTTCTTAGAGCCGCCACGGGTAATGCGGCGTCTCGGGGAGCGCACCGCTCGGGGAGGATCCGATGTCAAGAGAATTGTGGCTTCATCGACCCCCACGTCATCCACATTGGTTAGTTAAAACTGCGGGTATTTACGGGGGTAGATTGCAAACTTTGCTGTTGATATAAGGCCGTGCTACAGCCCAGGTGTCTCGGCATTGAATTATTCCCCGTTTTCCAGCGTTTAGTTTTCACAGAAGGAATTGGCGGCTGTATTGAAGAGAATCCAAGCGTCACTGCGGCGGCTAGCAGCCAGTGGAGATTGGCTGTGAAATCGGCATAGCCGAAGTAGAAGCACGCGCAGCAGATCCTTACCGAGGCGACCACTCTCGCCATCAGCAGAGGGCTAATGTAGGTGCCATAACCAATTTCGAGATTTGGCAGTTTTACCCTGGGTGCACAGTCCTTGGTGCGAGGCAGGAAATCCAGGTTTCCTATTCTTCTTTGCAGCACACAGCACTAAGCTATCTCGCCTTTCATAAGTCAAGAATTTGGCAACGGAACGATTGTTTCTTGCAAATACAGCTGCCCATAACAGTGTACCTCCCAAAACTGGAACACATTCACCCCTTCGAAGGCAGAGGCGCTGCGAGCGATAAAGTGAACCGGTATCTTCACGTAAGGACATCGCTTCCTCGTCTTTGATCTTGGTCTGAATCGTGAACGCCGCTCGGCATTCATCATCTCTGACGTCACATATGCCATTGCGGGCACAGGATTTCCACAGCCTTCCGACCTATCAGTCGAAGCCCGGTACAGGAAAACAGTAGACAGTCAAAATTCGCTGACTGTGACCGGCTCGCAAGCTATCCTCAATGAAATCCCACATCAGTGCTTTAAGCTCCCTGCCAAGTAGTCACAGAGTTAGCTACTCTAACCTGCCTTAGCATATTGCGGTTTACTTCCTGCCTGCCACTACATAGGTAGCCACCACCACCATGTGGAACCAACAAGACCTAAAACTTGCAATTTACCATTTCGCCTAGCTGCTGAAAAGTTCAGGGTGGCCAAGGCAGAATTCGACAATTTGTTGCAGATGAGCGTCATGCGCTCATTCAGTAGTTCTTAAGCTTCTCACCTTCACATGGTGCTTTATTCCAATGGCGGCTGTAGCACTGCGGAGACTACGGAGCGCTTAACAGGTTTACCGTTCCCAAATGAAGAACCTCATCTGGACGTTGTCTGGTTGCAGAGCACCCAGTAGTACAAATTCGGTACGGGCTGACAGCCAGATTCCCGTAGTGAAGGATGACATATAAAAACAGCAGTGACTAAGCATTTCGAAATCTTGGAGTTCGTGAGACACCAGCGAAGTGGTTCGAGCATTCCAAAGGTTCAGGTACGAATTTACACGAAGTTTGAAAAATCTCTGTACTTGCCTTAGCGATATCCTACCTGCAAGGCACTCAGAGGCGCAACACCCAGAAAATTTACGCACTCTCTCCGATTGCCTAGGTGAACATGGCGTAAGGACTAATACTTCGAATTTTTATTTTTGGAAGCCTTGCTTCAAAATAATGGGCATGTCTTCTCGAGTTCTGGAATAGCTGGGTAACAACACTGCTATTCCAGACTACAAAGAGCCGCATTTGTATCGAGAATTACGACATTTTGTTGGCTTAGTTGATTTCTATCGGCATTCCATCCTTGATTTCACGGATGTAATTTTGCACCTAACTGGCCTGTTACGGGGAGCCATGTGTAAATTTGCGTTTCCCGACGCCGCGAAGTAGGCTTTCACCTCAATTACAGATGTTATCACCAAAATAGCGCTACTCACACATCCCAACTGCCAGGCACTCATAACTGCAAAGCGGCTCCTCAGACACTGCAGCGGGAGTCACGAGTTAACAGTGAACCGATGATTCTTGGAAACTTTTGGCATTCTCTGCCGAGCTCCTGTAGCCAGCGGAATCTGGATACAGCACGTCTGGCGGGGACTTGCTAGCCGCCCGACTCGCTGTCTAGCAATTCAGATATACGTTAGAATGTCTTTCATTCAAGGTGCTCACGGACCACAAACAGCTAGTATACGCGTTAAATTCAGCCTTCTACCGGTAAATGCCAAGAAATATTTTCCCCTAACCCTTTTTCTTGCAGTTCATTTCGGGGATGCAATAATTCTTTTAGGCAGACAGATCCACCACTGATGCACCATCTCATACAAAAGAGCTTAGCTTGCCACCAAAATCAGGAACGAACCTGGACGCAGCGACATGAGCCCAGGTGACGGATCCCGATGAGAAATATATTCGACAAGGTGGCCCTCCAAAATTATTGGCTGGACGTAACAAACAATCGCAGAGCTGAGACGTATGGCCGGGTCGTTCAAGGCCGGTGGTCGTAGCAGATCATCTATATCCTATCTCTTGCGCTGCACACATTTGTTCAGGAAAAAGCTAGATGTCATGGAGTTCAGATTGGGTCAAAAATTTCCCCCAGAAAAATACGAATTTATAACTTCAATAATACGCAAAACAGTTTGCATGGTTTTGAGTTTTGTCCCGTATGCTTATTCACTGCTTATTGCTCTGCAGATCCTGATCCTACCTCCCGAGCAACCCAAACTAGCATATATCCCAATATACCTTCTGGTTTCTGTTATTCGCATTTCATCTGCATAATTCATGTCAAACTTTGATCTTGCCTTGTGCATGCCTCTCGCTAATCGAGAAATATACAATATTATTACTACTTCGCGCTAATCCCTTTGGTTCAGTGTGCCGTCAGGTTTACTGCTTTGGTTCGCGGACACCTGGGGTGGCTTGCTTCCAGCGATGTGCGAGTGCAACTAAGTTCAAGTCCTTAAGGTTTTATATAAGGTGCCCAGGGAATGGTCAGCCTCATCTGCTGCTATCTTTGAGGTTAAAGCTTTCCATTGTCTGTCTGCATCCCTATGCACTAGCACCTCGCTGATTGGCTCTCTACCACACTCCCTCTACTCTGTGTTTCGTCTGAACTCATTCAGGCACGCATTCACTTTATTCTTGCCTGCAAT
>LUCM01011501.1:0-17383 GCA_008360955.1 Fasciolopsis buskii
TAGTTGGGACAGATGAGATTGAACTGCACTAGTAATCGGATTAGCCAGTGCCTTCCCCATTCACGCAAATCGATACTCACAATTGCAATCAACGTAATGTTATCCCACATGAACAATTTTGAGAATGAATACGGAATGCGGCCGCAGAAACAGGAAAAAATTCTTTCAACCGTAAACACCGTCAGTCTGGAAGCAAACAGAGCGGATATCCTAGCAGCATAGAACCCTTCATTGACGACATTGATCATGCTCCTTTGCACATGTCATCTTTAAATGGGAATACAGTGCATTTTCAATATGTTACATTATTTCACTTAATGACATCACTTATACATTATAAGCCTTAGTAAATGCGCGAATACGTTGTTATTTGCGTTTCTGTTCGCTGTAACCTCCCTCAATCGTCATCATTGAGATGAGCGTGATCGATGGCAATCCGCTGTCGTCCTGCCGGTTATTACCATTGGACCATTGAACTTTGTATGGTGATATCCCGCTCCAAGTTTCGCGGTCACGGTTGCCACCCCCCTCCCTTCACTTGTGTAATGAGTCCTGTCAGCCATGAAGTATGCTCTTTCCACTATTCTCATGCTTCATGTATATCATAAAAAAATAGCAAACAGTTTTCTCATCTTTGACTTTCTTTATCAGTGAAACCAAAGTGCACATCATTTTCATCAAGAGGGCTCCGGTCAACAGAGGGCTACTTGGTGGTGAAATTGACCGGCGACGTTCATATACAAATACCACGACCTTATCCACCTGACCCTAGCCGACTCTGTTAATTTGTTCGTTTTTCACCAAATACGATCAGTAGATGAAGAGTGAACTTCTCATTCTTATAAAATAGATTTTAGGTGTTTTGTTGGAGTTAATGGTTAAGTATAGTAAATCCAGATATTGGTTTGGGCGTAAACTGGTTTACGATGTTATATTCGAAGGTCGGCGTCGTAATGCCCTAAGGGATCAATTGCCTAAAGTTCCGTCCACGCTAATACATAGTCGGATGTCCTCGACTTCTTTGGATAAACATGTACCGACATCGGTCTTATCCCCTCCCCCCGTTTTCAGCTGTAGTAACGGCATGCGAAGCTGGTGATGCTGATAGTTTGGACAGGCTTTTACCAGTTAACTTGCGTTTACAGTGCAGTTTGCGTGTACTGGCAAATTCGCCTCAAATGGAACCCACACACCATCCCCAATCACCAAGACGTGCCACCACCACAACCACCAATGTTCTTCATTCTGACCTAACAAATGAGTGGAGTCATTCCTCTTCATCTAGTTGGGTGTCATTTGCAACAAATCCTCCTGCAGGATTTTCCCTTGGTTCAACAGGCATGGAGTTTGGCAAGCGTGTGCTCGGGATCACCTCCGAGCGAGCGGTATCCGCATTTAACTCGTTGGGTGGACTGTTGTTCAGCTCGGCCGGCGGATCGGAACAAAACGCGCAACCGTTTGTTAATCTGTTAAGCGATCCAGAATTGTTATCGTGGACTCGCAGCTGTCTTGGACCACTGCCATTAATGTAAGCATCACGGTATTGTTTTGTTTAGCCGGGTACTTTACCGGTTGTCTGTTTTCCTTGATTTGAAAGTGGCGTTTGACCCAGTCGATCGTGCAATTCTGTGGCACTCCCTTCCAATGAAAAGGTGTCCCATTGAAATTCGTTTCGTTTATCCACTCTGCATGCGAATGGCCGGGACCAAGTTCGTCCCCACGGCCTTCTTACGCGCGAGTTCAACGCGATAATGTTGCCATGTTTCTCCTTTTCATTTTAACTTTTTCGTTAAGATGGTTATGGAAATATTTTAAACGGGAGCTGTCTGATTTAGAATATACGCACGATGATGTACTACTGATTGAAGACCCAACTAATTTACAAGTTTTTCTCAATCATCTGAACGATAGTGTAGGTGAGTTTGAGATGCGCCCTGCACCTTCAAAGTGTAAAATGCCGTTGCAGGACTGGATTGACTCAAAGCCGAACCGTTTTTTGCAGAGGACCAAGTGAGTGAGATGAACAGATTTAGTTAATTGGGTGGTTGCATTTCACCTGGTAGTCGAATACCGGATAAACTGTCTGCGTGTATGCAAAAGGTTCAATTGCATTCACCAGTTTGGGGCATTTGTGGTGTCGGCGTAACATCCGGTTATCGATCAAAGGTCAAGTATACACGGCCGAAGCGAGGTCAGTATTGTTCTTCAGCTCTGAAGCATGGCCGTGGAGAATAGATGTGAGGAAACATTTGATGTTAGAACACCGTTATGTTCGTAATATTGGTGCAGTATGGTGGGGGAGGGATTTTATGCGTAACTTAGAGGTTTTGCGTAAGGTACTGTGTTCAGTGTTTCAACCTTTAGAATAGACAATGGGTCCAAATAGGTTAGTGTGATTGAGACGTATTTTGCGCATGGCCGCAGAATGACTTCTTCGTAGGAGCAGTTAGCTTACTGGTTTGCAACATACTAGGTTTCCTCACTATGTTGGTAGGGCAGTGGGCGCTGTGGCTGAATGCCGCCATGTTCCGTTTGTCTCTTTTTTCTGTTGGTGTTCTACTTACTATTTCGCAGTCGGTGGTCATTATTCCTGGTTCTTTAAGTCTGAATGAATGAAGCTCTGAGGTAGTAACTAATGCAGAACTACGTCGATGCGAGGTTCATTGTTGTAGTAAATGAATTAAACTGAACCCTTTATTTGTAGGATCTCCAAGATGACGTTTTGACTTGATAATTAAAAGTCAGCAAATCTTTGTTGTTAGTCCACTCGATAGTTATTGATTTAAATTAGAGATGAAGTAAAACGGTTAAGTACTTGCTGTTTCCTTCCACTCAAGCTTCTGCTTATCCAGAGCAATCCCCTTTCGGGTTGTAAACGGACCTCTGATTCCCCGTTTCACTTCAGATCGGTCCAAATAAGTAAGGGACATTGTCATGGGTCTTCCCCTCCATCATTCCATTTGACAGCTGAAATGAGCTGTGTAATAGGCAGTCGGTATTGATGTTCGCATTGTTTCTATCAGGCTATTTCAGATTGGTGGTTTACTTCAATTCAATGGAACGTTCGCTTTTGCTTGGTCTTTTCTTATTTATTTCACCATTTTATGGTTAATCTGTCGCACTACATTGAGAAAGACTATCAATTGAATTGGCAAACATATGAAGGAATTTTCCGAACAAAATGTTGTGGTTAATCCTCCCGTCGTTTATCGCACCTCGTTGACCAGCTGACGTTATTGTTAATTGACTAGTTTGTCTTTCTTTTTTAATTACGAAAAGTGATTGAGATAAAAAGGGGTAAATCTCATGGCCAGTATCCATACTGTAAAGGGGATGCGGGTGGAGAACATTCGAGTAAGATTCAGTTTGTTGACCCCGCTTTTGAAAACCGAAAGAGAATGATCGTTTTCGAGCATTGCGGTCCGGTGAATGAAGAGAAACGGAAATAAAGACATTCGACATCTAGAGGCGGATAATGGATAAGGGCCACCTGAACAAAGGAACAAGAAGAAAGTCGTTGGAAGTGTAACTAACGAAGCAAGTTTCGTCATAGTGAGACTAGAGCTTGACGTGGTGTGATAACTTGTGTGCTCTCATGACTCAGTGAGGTATCTCAAAACGGAGGTGAAGCCACACCTGGTCCTCCAGGTTGAGCGTTTATTTGACCTAGCAAATCAGTCCAAAAAGAGCGAAAGTCTCAACCGCAGAGCAGTGAAGCGTTAGCCCAACAGGCGCATCATTATCATCATCCGTCCCCCCTGTTTGAGACTGTATGTAGTACGATCCTGACTAGCCTGCGCGACCACCGACGTAGTATGAAATTTACTGTTTGCGATTCATCGAAGTTTTTAAATGGGTACTCCTACGGAGTCCAACCATTAACCAGGAGAACGATTAGGGTTCCCAACCAAAGCTTTTGGTTCTAACATGAAGCTGTCCCCAAAGGCAGTGGGTTGCGGCCGAGTGGAAGCCTGTCTACTTAGATAAATTATCCCTCCAGTCAGTTTTCGGATTAAATTCTCAGCTGATACCAACCCTCCAATCTGGAGGACCTTTATCCATTGGGCTTCCGGAGATGATTTGATCTTCGCATTGAGTCGATGGGTATTGCTCGTTGGGCTATTGTGGAATGCAAGCCGTCACAACACGCCAAGACCTCATCTCACTGGAGTTAGAAACGAACACCGAAACATCAGTGAGCGAGCGACAGACAGACTGGAGTGCCATGGGACCCATTCCAGACAGCAGAATCGTAGCACCAGGTTTAGGTAATCGGACGGAGCGAAATAGAAAGCGGAAAATGAAATGAGGCAATGGTTCGATGAGCCCAAGGGAAACGCAGTAGTGATATTTGCGAATAAACAGGAAATTGCAACAAAAATGAGATCAAGGCCGTATTGATTACAACAAAGGCCTCAGTTTTTCGTCCCGTAGCCGAAGAGCTCGGTATATGGAATATCCAATCCTTATTGCGGACGTTTAAATCACCGAGAATAGTCAGTAAGCATCTGGATTCTGTTGAAGTCAATTTCTCAATGTTCAAAGGAAATAACTCAAAAATCAAACGATTATTACTATTGGCAGAACGCTAAACGACACCGAAATGGTTATGAAAAGAAGATAATCGGTTGGAGAAGTCAGTTATGCGAAGTTCGGAAGAAAGCGACGGATTGGTGGATATAGGCATCGACATCAAATCTAGGCAAGAAGCAAAAATGAAGTAGTTAGTTAGAAAATTGAAGACGACCTGCTTCTGATGAACGGGGTTGTTTCAATCAAAATAGGACAATGAAAGATGAATACTGTAGAACTTGGTGCACAGAGTCAACGTTTTGATTCAAATTACAGATCTTGGTGAGGGCAATGTGACCTTAGTGTGTATTTCGTCACTAACTATGCTCGAGTAAACAAAAATCGTTATTCCTTTGATTTCCAAAGTTCATTTTTGATCTGAAAGAACCGGCAACCCAAAACCTGATTTTGAGTTGACAACCTTATAAGACCTCAAGGGATTTGGGCATTCTAATGATTCGAGCAATAGCGGAGCTGCCTGTCACCTGTGAATGGAATGGCGAAGACCGGACATCGATCCGACGCACCGGTGCTTCAGGTAACCCGCACGATCAGTTAATAAACGGAATGCGTTAGACACACGCAAACCAAACGTAGGTAATCGATTTTAGGTTGACCTGTTAGCTCTGCCAGTTCGCTCGATGCTTTCTCGATTTTATTTGACAGATTCTCAATATTTTGAAGATTTTATTCCCGTTGGCTGTGGTGACAGATTTTTTGGAAGTTCTCCGTATATTTTGCATACCGGAATTTGTTTTTTTGGATTTCTTATGAATCGCAGACTTGCTTAGCCTGAACTAAGAACAATCTGCCCTTCATACAGAGGCTCTAAAGCTAATGCCTTCTTCCTCCATCTGGCAGTTGTGTGCAACGTGGTCATCTTCTCTGTCTCTCCTTGCTACTGCGGTTGGGCTTTCGTGTCAATTGTGTAATTCGTCCACTTGGCACAGAATGTGTGGATCCACTTTCAACGTGTGCTCCTCAACGATTTGCATTCTATCATCTGTTGATTGAACAATCACTGCAGTCAAGCGGATCGGAGCAGTCACTGGCTCATCCATGGTCCGAGTCACCCGACTCAGATGGGGACAGTGCAATTCACGCTGCCATTCGGTTCAATCGTATCCCGTTTCTAGAGGAGATTGTCCGAGTGAGTGTCCCACCCTTGTATCTTGTATTTATATAAATCATCCCATGTGCAGTACTTTGCGAAACTCTAATTCTGGAATTAATTTCTACCAGCTGACATTCTAATATCGTGTATGGATATCAAAAGAAAATACAACGTAGGCCGTGGTCTCCATTTGTTTGTGCTTAGTACGGGCCTAACTAGAAATGGTTAAATGCGTCCGATCTTGTTTATCAGATTAAGTTCATCCACGGAGCATGAAGACTTGTTGTGGTGTACCCATGATACACAATTGTAGAGATTAACTGGCTTATCCTAGATTCTAAGCACAAAGGCTAATCACTTACCAGATATGAATCGTAATTTCATTCGTTGTTGCAGTCAAGGTTAGGGTTAAATCAAGACTACAGTCACATTTCTCTAGTGATAGGAGCATTTTACGCTATCCAGGGTTCAATGTTAATCATTAGTGACGGATAGCAACGGCTCCAGCAAGAGGATTCTGCGACCCAGGTAGATGTGAATGTGTTACTCCAGATCATTTGGGCACTGTCATGTTTCCGTGCTAGTGCAGCAAAAGGCTTGAAAATTACTTTCCCTGGATGCTCTAGCATGGAGGATAAAACACAGATTGTTAACACCAGTAAACCTTGGTAGTTTTCTTATGAACTTCGTCCAATGCTTTGAAATAAATAAGACCACCATGTTCTTAATAATATTATTATATGGTTTTGGCTAGAGCATATCTTAGTGACATAAAACCTCTTTAACGTAAGATACCGAAAGTAGTTTGTTCCCGTTTCCACTGAAAACCCGAAAATCCGTGTCATCAGTTTAGCAGAATACACCTAGCAAATATTATACCGTGCCTCTGAAAATAACGAATGGATATGAAATGCTGTAGATGTCAGTTGACGTGAAACATGTATTGACCACTCTGCGACAAAGCTGTCGTGCTGATTTTTACCCACGAATTCAACTATGGAGTAGGATCCCTTAAGTCAACCCTTTGATTCGGTTTGGGAAACCAGGTAGTACCTAGCCCACAGAGGACTCATAGGTCCCGATGGATGGCCGGTGATGTTGAGATGGAAAATAGAAGAACTAGCATGTGGAGTGAAGTCTACAGGTTGTTTATTTTTCTATCCCCTCATTTTGCTCATTGTTTTCATCCTTCCATCCATGATTCCGATGGCACATTATCTGTATTCAGATTTGTGCAAAATATAATATATATCATACTATTCAACTGTTGGGAGGACTTCATTTAAGGTGGCAGATTTTCAGTTTTTATGATATTTTGTAGATGAGTGTAGTGGAAGGGCAATTCCCGATAAACAGTGGGGCCCGCTTCGCCGTAGATGTGGGGAACCGGCCATTTTGATCTTGAAACTTGCAATGACATAGAACCGCGTAAGGTTTCATTAGGTTGTTATATCGGCCACATGACTGCCGTAATCATCTCACCTGATCTGAATTGTAACTCAGTGCATGAAATCATGTCAGTGGGACCAAATCGAGGACCTTAACCATTGAGACACTAGTGATAATTAAAGAAAATTATTTTTTAAGGCAACTACGGAAATTGTCTCGGAAACTTATTATCATGCGGAACGGTGTACTGTACCACATCTTACTGCAGATTTTCAAAGTAGAATTCTCCATTCTATTCCGTTGGTCCAGATGTTGTTGTGTTTAGAAGCGCATCTTCTGACCCCAAAAGGGGTCACACATGGTAGCACTTTGGGTTCGAAATTCACATATACGGTGGATTATCACGCGGGCAAAATCTACACTTTTATCTTGGATGCGATGCTTGAAATGCTGTATGAAACAGTAAGAAATCATTCAGTGCCACGGGACTTCTGATCCCCGTGTGTTTCATCTTATGCTCATTGGGTAGTATATTTATCTATCTACAAAAACTGTTCAATGGTAATCAGGATGGTTTTACGTTCTCATGCCGGATATCAATAGTACGGAATGGTTGACTTTCTACAATAGGAACTTGTTTCCCTTGGTCGTCTGCAAGGAGAATTCTGATTTTCTCTTTATTACTGACCCATAGAGCTACGACAGTCAGGATCTTATAATAATGTTTCCTGAAGATGATGAAGAAAAGTGAACAAAGGACATTGATTTCGCCATGTCTTTCTTGCAATTGTTCCCAGACTCTGATTGCTTTTGCTCTCGTCCCTCCTTGCTGGGTAAATGGTTTCCAGGTGGATTCTGATTCTGTTGGACTTTGCATTCCGGAATGTGGAATAGGCGCATTGCCCATCCACACGGCTGCATTCTGGGGTCGCGAAGAATGTTTGTCAATTATTTTGCACTCGACATCTGATGATGTTGATCAGCCCATCGGATCGAAACCACGCGGTTCATTGTTCTCGTGTCGAGTAGGTAGTCAACCTGCTACATATCGGTTCCCATTTTGGTAAGTCGCAGTTGACTTTCTTGCACTCAGTATATGAACGTGAGTGGTGATAATTTAATCGACATTGCAGTTAAGTCTGAAAAAATTGTCTCATTGGTTATGGGTGGCTGTGCTAGACAAATCGATACACGATGTGGATACTTTCCAATGGTGTCAGAGAACTGGCGAGAACAAATGACAAAACCAAATCAATGTCACGTTATCTAACTGGCTGATAGCCGATATCGACGTGATTGGAAGGCAAAAATTCAAGTATGCAAACTGAGGAGGCCATATCAGGATGAACTTAATCACGTAAAGTTCATCAAATGAGATGGACCAATCAAGGTATGAGTCGGAAATCCGTTGAAATAATAGCCGACTCAACTTGTTTTTTTCGCTCGAATTATTTGGACGGACGATACCGATTTAGAGAAAAGATTGACTGACTAGAGGACAACAAAAAATTACACAACATATGCTATATGCAATATATATGTGTATATATATATATACCGTCTTGAAAACAAGCATGATGCCAAGGCAACAACACGTAAATGGAATTTCATAGAAGGGGATAAGCAAGATGGGAAACGTAATAAGCCATAACAAGGCAACTGTTTTTTTGTTTTCACAGAACACATTTTGTGATTTGTTGATTGTTTTCGGATTATTTTTACGGGGGATGAATTCTACCAATAGGCAATACAGCATTTATGCCACTGACTCGGGTTCTGAGCCCTATCTCTCAGTGTCTCCAGTCACCAACTATTCTCATGTCTTAAATTTTAACCAGGAAAGGAGAAAGTACCGACCGAAGCAAAAACCGAACTTATCTTCTTCATGCTCCTCCTTCAAGTCATAGCCTGATCACCACGTTGCTTCTTCCAGCCTTTCCCAGCACGTGCAATAAGAGCACGGAAAGGTGAAAGATTGCCAGGCATACGCAACACATGTCCAAGCCACCGAAGGCGACCTAGAGCGATTGTCTCAGTTAGAGGATGCTGTCTGCATCCAACTCATGACAACGCACCCAATGTTCCCACTAGACACGAGTAATTTTACAGAGACATCGGTGATCGAACACGAAAAGTGCCTGGGCGTCTCCAACGTGAATAGGTCGATCTCACAACCGTAAATTAGCACACTACAAACTGTAGCATTGTACACCATTCCGTCGAGGGAAAGTCGGATGTTATGGCAGTGCCGCAAGTGCCACAGGTTCGCCGAAGCCTCTTCGTCCTGCACAAATCGTAATTAGATCTACTCCAGGTGCTATCAGGCTCCCGAGGTACTTGAATACCTCTAACCGATCACCACATGGGGTGAGTGCAGGTACAGGCCCCTGCCAGTCGTGAAGGAGCGCTTTGCATTTTAAACGTGCAAAGCACATACCTTACCTAAATACATCAGTCGCCAAACGGCCCAACGCGCGTCGAATTGCCTGTGCATTTTCACTCAGCAAGGCGATTTCATCAGCATACCCTAAGTCAAACTCTCTCCCTGATAGGAATTTCACACCACTGTCTAAAAGACAAGATACAGCGTTCCGTAGAATATCCTCTATGACAAAAGTGAAAAGAAATGGATATAAGGCAGCTTCACCATACTCCACTGTAGACGACGAAGAATGGCGAAAACTGGTCATATGCCATAACCCGGCTTCACGGTACAATTCTTTGAGGACCGACACATACTTCTCAGGCACTACATTTCTCAACAAACATTCCCATAGTGCAGCTCTGTCAACAGTATCAAAGGCTGCCCGAACGTCCAAGGACACGATGGTCATTTGCCTTTGGAAAGTAGAACGGCGCTCTAACAGCTGTCGAAGAGTGGAGATTTGATCAATGCATCCACGACCACCGCAAAACCTGGCCTGTTCCTCACGAGTTTGTCTTTGACGCGTGTTGCAAAACCTGCGAAGAATGACGGACGAAAGCAGCTTTGATGCCATCGAGGTTAGGCTATTAACCCTATGATTAGCACAATCACCGCAATCGCTTTTTGAGGACTTAGACAACAATCGACTCCTCCACCCCCACGAGGTGGGGACTTTCTCGAAGTACCCGACCTTCGAGAACAAAACTTGAAGTTCTGTGACAGGTTCCAGTCCTCCACCTTTAAACAGTGTTGGCGAAAGCCTGTCGTAGCCCGATGCTTAGCGAAGTCCTAATGCTTCATTTCCCCGCGGACGTCTCTGCTTCACTTGGTAGATCAGTTACAACCAGCCACCGCACGCTTGCCGGAATAGTTATGGCAGGTGCTAACACTGACGGCCAGCTAAAATGTGCCCTAAATTGCGCCACCCGGCGTAAAAGACGTCGCTGCCGGTTGTGCATAGGCGACTTGTCTGCTTCACAAATCGTTTCGCTCTCGCCCAACGCTTTCCTACGGAAGGTGAAACAGGTTTCAGGTATCTCCCATGATGGCAGCATGTTTCATTTCCAAAACTTGTTGAGACCAGTAGATCTCTTGGTTCCTACCCAAGCTTGTATTGATTTGATGTCTCGTTACAAGCCGTGCTTCATTATACTCGCTACCAGCGGAGATGGACTTGCGTTCGTCAAGAAGGCGCAGAGACTCAGCAGAATTCACAATGTTACAACGCGACGGGTCAGGCCACAATTCACTAAGTTAGCAGGATGCAAAACATTCTTGATAAGCGATCTGTACTCATTGATGTTTTGAGATGGGGGCAATCCTAGCCTATCAACCAGGGCACTTTGAAAGATTGGATGGAGATTGGGATCAGATAGCTTATCGCAATCTAACCGACACTGCAGCATGCGTTTTGTGCACGCACCAAAGCATATGAAGAACTCGTGGCCCACCACTGACTCGAATAGGGCGGACGCCAGGTAGCATACCGGTAATTGGAATGCCTGCATTTCGTAGTGACGGCAAACCACCGATTGTCTGAGCACAAGGCCTTCAACCGTTTCCCGTTGTCATAACGACAAGAATCAAGACTAAAGAGGCCTTTTAACTGCGCCCCATTCAAAAACAGCTGACCTTCTCTAGCATTTATCTCCTGCCAAAATCATGTCTTGCTCTACATATGAAGTTTTGCAGCTTTTGATGGAAGATATCTCTGATTGCAGACGAAGCTTCACAGAATGCCTGGACGGGAATGTCAGTCGTATAACATAGCTGGAGTCTTGAATTTGAGTCGCCTTGATACAACACACGTCGATAACTGGGGTTCTCAGTGCACGGGCTATGCGCCCGTATTGACCTACAGGCATCAGTTTTTGCACATTGAATGTGGCTTGTTTCAAGGGCATCGAAGACGAAGTGTATCTAGTGGATTTTTGCCAGTGTTTCTTGTTTCTCACTATATTTCTACGATGTTTGTGAGGACAGTACTGCTAGGATGCCCACTTATCAGTTCTCTCTAATTTGCGCAAACGTGTCCTAATTTTCAGTCTCGCAGCATCAAATAACTGTGTAAGAAACATTTTGATTGCAACTGATTACCACCGACAGCGGCAGACAACCATATTACCGAATGCCTCTAAGCATCGCGTTCAGTATCTCGTGAACCGCATGTCCACAGATCGACTGCCTCGTTGTACGCTCTACTTGGAGGCAGTTTGTGATTGGAAGGTGGGTCAAGGTGGCTAGTCGATGACATGGGAAAAAAATTAACCAGCGGACCGGCTTGTGTAGATGTAATTAGACTACCGGGTTGGAGTTCGCGAGATACTCCAGACGATGGTTGGAGGCAATAGGTGAGACGGCTGAAGGTCATAGTTTGGCGTTCTCGCATTCGAAATCTTACTTCCGTACAGTTCTTCAGCTTATCATTCTCGATCTCGTTCTCTTTTTTCCCCTCTGGGTTGTTGGTGTTGTACAGTAACAACAAAATCCCTGGTAATCTAACGCGATCTAATCGGTTCATCGGTTAGGGCTTTCATAACCGTGCTTCAGGTCATATACTGATTGCCCTAACCCATCTTCTTGTCATTAACTGCCACAGAGGACGGCGTATACTGAAAGACAGTCGATTTGCGAGCGTCTGCTACATTTCCAAACTGCTCTAAACTATTACAGTTAACTGACTGTTCAGTTGATCGAGCTCCATGCTCAAGTACCCTACACCTAACGTAAACACTTTTCGAATAACTTTCCCACCAAACTTTAGCAGTACTGTGAAGATATCAGTGTTTAAATGCCAAAAGTCGTCACACATCTCCCAGTGGTCAGGCTTCTGAGTAAAACCGATGCTACAGCTGAGGGGTAAACTGAATTTGTGATCGATAATCGTTTTGCGTGCCGACCCCACCTAAGTCTCGCATTGGCAAACACCAGTGGACATTGCAGTATGCACTAACCAACGTCATTCGACATCAGACCACCAGGCGAGATATGCCTGTTCAAATGACAAATCCATTCTGCTTTGCCTGGCTTCTCTCCTCCAAGAACAAAATTGGGTTTTGGGGCTTGTTCATCTCACACTTCGACGGTGCAAAACAGATGTCAAACATGTCTACACTAACTTTCGGAGAGTTGAGAAGAACCAACAGCTTACTTGCACCTTCACTCAAAATTGGAACAGTATCCGAATAATCCGAGTCAACATCCTTATTTCCTAAACAAATGTCTATAACACAAATCTCACATGAAGACGAGTCGCCTTCCCCAACTATATCAGTTATAAAGTTTAATTGGAAGGATAAGAAGGAAACATTGACAAACACCACCTCTCTTGTGGAATTCGAATATCGCGGATTCGTATTCGGCTGTGCGCATACAGTGCGGAAAAGCGAAACGCATTTCTCTGGCACTGTTGGGTAAGAGGCAGTGCCAGAGAACCACATGACCGACGCGGTCGGATACTGCTTTCAGATCATGGAGGCCTAAGCAGTGGACTCAGCTGATTTCCCAATGAAGATTAATAAGGCTCCCTATGGAAAAGATACTTTGGGCATTTGGGCAGGCGATATTTCGCTGTTGATCACATTGGAGAGGGGATCTTTGCTTGGGAATCCTAAAATCTAACTCACAAGGTAGTGGAGTGTTAGCTTAAAACGAGATCTCTGAGTGGTAGCCCGATTATCACTGCCCACCCTGCCCGAAGCAATTCGTAGCGCGATCCTGGTTATCTTGTGCGATGACCTATATAGTCTGAAATTTATTGTCTTTATGATTCATGCAGTAAGCAGGAGAACGATTAGGTTTCTTAGCCAGTCTTGTGTTCTATAAAGAGGCTATCCATAAGGCAACGATAAGTGTTTGAGTGAAGGCCTACCTGCTTGGATCAGTCATTCCTCACTCATTTTTTCCCATTAAGCTTCCAGCTCAAATCAACCACGAACCTGAAGGTTCTGGTGATTGCGTCGTCGGGCCTGTGCTCACTAACCTTCCGAGCATGATTGAATCTTCGGCTTGAGCTAGGCCATCTTATACAACCCGTTGGGTCATGGAAGTGCTGTTTTCTCCGTAGACCAAAACCAAATCATTTAGCTTCATCTATCAGTTCATACACCACTGTCGACGATTGAAATGCTGATTTTCCAATACATTTTTCAGTATCAGGTGCCTTCTCCATCGTATGTGATGCATGAATGTATCAGTTTAAGTAACTCTCTTAGTTCATCTCCTGTTCATGGGTCAACTTTACAAGGAGCACCGGTTTCCTGTTTAAGCAAAAAACAATGCCATGAAGATAGCCGTACCTGCGGAACTATTTCAGTGAAAAGTTAAAACGAAAAGTTGAAAAGGGGCAACTCTGACAAGCACCCCTTCTCCTAGCGAACGGGTGATAAATGGTCTGTGCTCCAAGATCTTCGGCAAATTGATCGTTTGGTCACTACAACCTCGACCGGGACGGGAACCAGCTTGGTTCTCACCTATACACGTTTCGCAAGTGCTAGATAGTCGACGGAGGATAATGCCCGCATGAGCAGTTTGGATTCAGTGCTTACCTAACTAATTCCTGTGAGGTTTTCACATGAGGAGTTCTCACCGTCCTTGTGAATCGGTACAATCAGCGAATCACACCCATCCTTAGGATTCTGTTTCCTTGGCGAAATCGATCCGAGGAGCTTTGTAAACTCTGACTTTAACACTTCGCCACCGTTGTTGAAGAATGATGATGACAGTCCACCTGGTCCAGCTACCCTTTGTCCAGGATTTCTTTCTTCCTGTTGACGTCCATTTTGGATGGAGGGATGGTTTCCCACCTGCATTGGTTCGTTTGCAGGCGCAACTGAAAGGCTTACTGTGGCTGTGGGCCAATGAAACTGCTCCCTAAAATGTTCTGACCAACACGTAGCTGATGCTGTTGAGGATGAATCAATGTGCCCTTGGATTAACTAATCATCTCGTTTGCACTTGGCTTCCGTGAACCAATATTCCTAATCAGCTGGTAAAGATTACAACTATTTGCGATAGCCGCAAGCTTTTCCGTTTCTCTAACCACGTCTACTGTCAGTCATTTCTGGTCGGTTGACGTCTCAGGGTATCTACACGTCTTAAGTGTACGTTGCATCCGGCGGGACGGATCTGCGAGCGTCTAACAAAGCAACCGACCAATTTTAGTCGATTATTCCATATTGCCCATATGATGACCAACTTCCGGTGATCCCAATTTCGGCAGACCAACGATTCTGCTATCTAGAATATCAGTTAGCCCACAATTGAGGTACAAGGTTGGACAGTGTTGTTTTTTTCCACGCACATTTAAGTGTTGTATATGGTTCTCAATATCTCCATTTCGAAGTTAAGAATTATTGTTTAACGACACACGCAGAGTAAAAGGCTCACTATAGGCCTCGTTGTGTTCTAGGCTTATAACGGTGGGTCTTTCTGATATGGGCAATATAGTTCAAGAATGCCCAGTTCCCAGATTTTGGACAGGTCTACTAACTATGAAATGCTGCCTCCTTATCTATTAATCGCGAGCATATTTACAAGTGACAGAATTCGGGCAGTTCATTGTGTGAAAATTTGATCCAAGTATGCCCTGCCGGGTAGAAAACAGTTTATTTGTCAGGTAACCAGGTCTTGAATGCGATTATTAAACTGAAGATTTTAGACCAAACATCACAGGTCCCTTCCGTGTATGTTGAAATAACACCCTTGTTTCCTTAACTGCCATACGTTTTTTTATCATTTCAGTCAGCAGCTGATTGGAAACCTTTTTAATTAGCTGCTTCTTGAAATCAATTTTCATACACAGTTCCTCCTCCGTAAACCGATGGTGACCGGCTGAGGGATTGACAAAGGGTTCGTAGACGTGGAGTGACGATATTGTTGGTGATCACTAAACCGGTGGCCTTGGGTGGGTCCTTGGGGAGTCGTCAGTTTCACGAACTATTTTTCTGAAAACTTCAGTTACTCGGAAGAAATTGGTTAAATTGCCTATATTTCCACCAACTGACGCATCTTTCGTACTTGCAGTTCAACTGAACCGTCAGACGTTTTGATCTTCACGTGGTCTGCCTTTCAACAAACGCAAAATAGGAGCCTGCTGGTGTAGACAAATTGAAACCCAGTGTTTTTCAGTCCGAAAGAAAAGTGAACGGAAAACTTTCCACTCACTTGGTTGACACTCACCATCTTCATCATCGTTCAGCGTTAAACAGCAAGGCAGGCCTCACTGACCGCTGCCTTTCCCCAGAGTTACACGTTTATATAAAAAGAGTGAATATCCAACGGGAACAGGGAGTGGATCTACACAGGCGTGATGTATTTACGAGGTTACCTAAGGTGTTGGCTTGATACTTTATTCTGGCGCCGGTTTGGTTCTATCTCGATGCGCGATGTAAGTATCCGCGACACGGCGTTCTAAGCAAGGCTCCCTGCGAGTTCTCTTAGGGTTGAGGTTGCAAGGTCTGTCCATGGGATATTCACGTCTTCGATCAGATACTCCGAAACGCCGAGCTACAATTACGCACCGAGCCCCGCCCTACGACGCAGGCGTCGACCTTGAATGTGCTTGAATCGCTAGCCGTGGTGTAGCCCACACATTCAGGTGCTCTCCACGCGGAACTGTATGTCAACGAAGTTCGTGATCCTGTTGCGAGTATTGTAAATTCGTAATACGACGGTGCGTGGAGGGTGTAAGTCAACTATCACGTTCATTTATGTCGAAACGACCTAGCGGCGATCGACAAGTGGTGTCATCTCTCCATTCCTGTTCAACTTGCGTCATGGATGAGGTGATGGAAGATGCTTAGGAGGTCTCCGGGATGTAGGAGTCAAACTGGGAAGTTGGAGGGAAGCTATGCGACCTAGATTACGCAGACAAACGTTTTGTGCCCTTTTGAGTCTTCGATCCATGCACATTATATCTGTGTGTCTATCTAAGTACCGCGTCAGGTTAGTTATATCGGTCGCATCGGTTTGCATGTGCTTTGCATCTTGCAGAAGTGCAAAGTACTGGTCACAGGACCTGGACGACAGCAGCGCCGTAAACTTTGATACTGGATGGAGAGGAAAATAATCAACTGGGTGGGAAGGCCGTTTCACCCTAGCTTGATAGCTGTGTGTCCAACGATGGTAGCTCGGGAGTTCTGGGAGGTAAGTTATGCCTATATGCAAGGTCGGAGCAGTTACGCTGGACTGACAGCACTTGTTGGGCGGTCGGCCTAATATTTCACTGAAGTTGAAAGGTCGTGCTGCAATGACGTTTCAGATTTCATGTTAACTTGTTATCGGTTGGCGAGGAACGTGGGAGTAATAGCCACGTGGTGGGCGATGTTCGAAGATCGTCATGCAGACTGGATTGTATGTGTACCGAGCAACCTGCATTGTTTACGTAGCGCTAATGGCCTAAGGATTGGGGATGGAGTCAGATGACCACGGATGAGTAATATTGAGGTAAGGAATCTGGTAATTGGGTGCCACTTCTGAGAATAGCTGCTTCAGCGTATGAAACTTAGTAGACCTACGCTGGTTGGGTCACGTTTGCGTATGACGAACACTCGTCTACCATCACGTGTCCTAATTTTGTGTTCGTCCTCACAAGGAATGGAAGAAATCATGTGGAGGCCAACAGAATGATGGTGACACGGTGGGATGAGAAATGTACAGCGAAATTACGTAAGGTAGGTGTGTCACGCCTTCTGTGGTTGGGGTCCGAAAGACTTGTCGATTGCTGGTTGGAGACCCTGAAAAGGATATGGCAGTGAACCGTGAACAGTGGCGATCGGTGCTGTCATTGCTTCTATCGATCAGAAATGATTGAAATACACGTGCGTTTGTTCAGTTAGACTGTGTTTCGTGTGTTGGCTGCAGCAGGCATCTTATCTTTTCCG
>LUCM01011503.1:0-22738 GCA_008360955.1 Fasciolopsis buskii
AAGACAAGTATCGGTGTAGAGACAGAGCTTTTCCGAATAAAAATACCTTGCATATTGAACCTATAGCTCTGAGAGCGGAGCAGGAAATCGATGCAATGGCTTTATGCCGATACAACCACATTGAATGACAATTCTCGAGGTTGTTCTTACCGCAGGGTGCACAACGAGACTATTGTCACAACGAGACTACGACGTTGACGTGAATGTGACGCTCTTGCTGCTCATGATCCAAGAACGGGGGGGGCAAGCCTATACAGATGGCTTATCACAAAGCCGGGAAGATCAAATCATTGCCTGGAAGGGGTCAATGGGTAGAAGCCTGACGAAGTAGTCGTCTGGTCCTCTAACTGGGGTCTCGATATGAGTTAGCAGCCCAGTTGAGAAAACGATTGGAAAATTAATTGGTCCAAGTAGATGCGCACCACTCAGCTATTCCCCCAAGTGCCTTGCAGGTCGGTTCTTCGTCAGAACCCAAAGGCTTTTGGTGATTAACCACTATCGTTCTTTCCTCTTAGCGGCTGAACTCACCTGGGCATACCGTCCATTATTCCCGATGAAGTTACACGCCTACAAATAATTCCATTACTGCATCGGTCGGTCGCGCAGATAATCAGAGCGCGCTGCCATTTGATGCGATGCAGGTGAGGATGCGTAGTTGATAAAGCATGCTACTTGTCAAGTTCCTCTCTTTTATTCAACCCTGTCTCTTCTGTCTCCAAACCCATCTGTTTGCCCCTTTCTGCCTACCCATAGTGTCTCCATTGGGTGTTGGATAACAGCCCGATACTCGCAACGGTTTATTGTCAAGTAAGATGTAGTAGGTGTTTTCAGTCTGTCAGCTCACATTTTTCTCAAGCCTTGGTCAGCTGTGTCATCTGGTGGTTCACTTCAATGATGCGCAAATTTAATGCAGGGCTGCCAACAGACTGTTTGGCTCTGACAGTGGACATAACTCACTTTCGATTGATGTCTGTTGTGTGATTGAAACACGAACTTGGATCTCGAGAGTAAGTGAGTCAGAAGTACTCGAAACTCAAACCTCGCCCCCTAACGTCTTCGTGAAGATATTTGCTTCGCACTTTCAGGAGAACGAAGCCAGGCTCGAAGCTGTGGGTCACGTGGATGTTAGATGAATAGTCTGAGGAGAGCCTGAAGCAGCCGATCTAGATGGATCCCAGTCAACAGTCGCTTGTGTTGCCATGAGACTGTAGGAATCAGTGGCGTCCGAAGGATAGTAGTTTGAGCGCAGGTTAATTGTATTCTCCCATACGCTCCAACAGATTGCAGCACTGTATGGGAAGAAGAGAGAGTTTTACGGAATAACCTCGTCACATCTTGTTCGGAAGAGCAAACCTTGACATGTAATTGTAGCAAGGTGCTTTAATTGCAACAAGTTTGAAAATTCTTAAGCGTCGGAGTCTGTTTAGGTGGTCGAAAATGCGCCCATTGCCTGCACAGCGAACGGAACGACGGAGAAAGACTTCTCCAAATTCTGTGAGACAATCGTTTGTTCCTATTCTAGTATGAACTCTCCGGACACATTCGCATTCGCACTGCGACATGGGTGCCCGATTTGGATCATCAACGAGGGACACGGCGTACAACCGGCCACTCGGAAAAATTCCTTAGTGTGCGTAATCGTGTGCTCTACCTCGACCAGGTACTTTTGTCAGTTGCCATATTCGCAGTTTAAATACTCGTCTGGCGCGTTTCCCTCCAAACTTGTAAATCATACTGGACCACGTACGTCGAATTGGACCATGCGTTAGTTTTAATGTGTTTGTACTTAACTCATCGGTCGCAACAACGATCCATCGACGACAGGCACAAACCCGATTAGGCATGTGAAA
Source organism: Fasciolopsis buskii (assembly GCA_008360955.1). Taxonomy (NCBI): domain Eukaryota; kingdom Metazoa; phylum Platyhelminthes; class Trematoda; order Plagiorchiida; family Fasciolidae; genus Fasciolopsis; species Fasciolopsis buskii. Next base: position 1,851 of record LUCM01011503.1, read on the forward strand.
CGTTGTCCATTCGGCTGTTCGCAACAGCTTACGAACAGATAACATCGACGGAGCTAAGAAATTCGACGGCAGCAGCAAGTTAGACCGAGCAGTGGGATCAAATTAAGCAGTTGCTAATAGCAGCAAATTTTGCTGCAGTGTCGGTTACCACAGATCTAGACAAGATCTCAGTACAACCACCACAACACGGAATCTCGCCAAAGACAAAGTCAGCTAGTTTCTCTAATGGAGTAAAAACGCGGCATGCGTCGGCAGTTTGGCAGCGTCAACATTGACCATAGCCTTTAGGATGAACCGCGAAAGTGGTGGGTTTACAAGTAGCCGAAGAGATGCAGGTGGCGGTCCGCTTCAGGTTAAAAGTCAAATGACTGTTTTAATTTATACGCGACAGCGTGGGCCGGGACTTCGGTTAGGGTGAATGTCGGTGTCGTTGATCAGGAACGAAACGGCTCATTACACTCGCCGAAGGAGGCAGGACGACGGAATGAACACGATTGCGGCAGACGCACTTTCAAGATCAAGTTTCAGAACTTCAGCGCTATTCACTACCCCTCACCGTGATATATCTCTGTGCTGGATGAATCCCTTGGGAGCAACGCGCGGTGATCACATAGCATATTCCGCCTAACAACGGGGTGGAGTGCAGTGCTGATAATGTCTCGTTGTCTTAAGAGGGGAAAAGCTGCGTCCGCACGACCCTTCCCCAGTCTCCTACAAAAACTTAGGGTGCAGAGAAGTGTTGATGAAATCACGATCGGCAGTTTTTTCTCACATCCTGAAGCTTACTCTCGATCGTGTATACGCACATAAGCAACGCACGTCGCCAGAAATACGGCTCTCTGCCGGATCAGAAGTGGCACCTATGCCAACGAAGGCTCGTCCAGTAGATACGTATATCTTAGCGAGCAACGTAAAGACCTCACACCTACGTACATACTCCTATAGAGCGTGGTCGCGTGTGGATATTTACGGTGTATGTACTGCTCTACGTTACATTCGAAAGCCCGAACCCAGTTGGCGTCGACAACGGGGATTCTGTGATCTCCAACTCTCTGTTCACTTCATCATGGACGAGTGATGGAAGATCGCTTTAGGAGATCTCCGGGACTTGTAGGAGTGGAAACTGTGATGTATGAAAGCTATGCGACCTTAGATTAGCGACGTCGTGTGCCTGTTCTCGAGTCTGCGGACCGGGCATAGATAGACTGTCGAGATCGGTGCTCGGTTTGGCATGGCGCATTGCAGCCTGTCCAAAGTGCAAAGGTACTGTTAGTCGATGTATGTACGACTGCAAGCGCCGAACTTTGATGTGGCATTCTGTATGAGACCAATAACATGGTGGACCGTTTTCACCCTACCTTGGTAGCTGCGTGTCAACGGTTGATAGCTCGGGATTGGAGGTTAGTTCTGCGCTATCATCGAAGGCTCGTGCAGCTTACGCTGGATTGAAGACTTGTGGCGTCGTCGTGATATTTGGACTAAGTTGATAGGCCGTGTAGTATTCTGGGTCTGTGCGTCGATTTTCTGGTATGTGTACGGCTTGCGAGACGTGGGCTATGCGGTGGGGCGATGTTCGAATCGGTTAGGAAGTGGTTCGACAACCGAGGTTACGTAGATATGGCTAGGATTGGAATTGAGGACCGGGTGAGTAAGATTGAAGTTACGGAACTCTCGGGTATTGGGTGCCACTTCTTTGAACATGGCTGTTTCAGACGTAGAATTCGAGTAGACGGGCGCGTTATTTTTTTTTCCTTCAGAAATATGGGAGACTAACAAGATGGAGCGAGTTGGTGCGAAGTGTGATGAGTAGAATTACAGCGAACTGCGAGTGTAGAATTATGTGATGTCTCAGGTGAACCAGTGAACAGTTATCGATCGTGCTGTCATTTTCTAATCGATCAGAATGATTGAAAACACGTGCGTTTGACAGTTAGACTGTGTTTCAGTTGTGTTGCCTGCAGCCAGCATCTTATCTTGTTCCTCGCGCTGTGGTAGGTCCACTCCTTGTTCCCGTTTGATATGGCACTCTTTTATTATAAACGTGTATCTCTGGGAATGGATGCGGTCAGATGAGGCTCGCCCTGCTGTTTTAAGCGCTGAACGATGTTCACTCTTACGGGAATCAAATTGGAAAAGCCTTAGCAACGGAGTTCAAAAGAGAGATTGGATGGTCCCTGATAGGGCTAATGTTTGTCGTTGCAGTGAGGGAATATATCTATCTAGGAAAGTGTCCAATAATTAGGAAACGGGCTGTGTCTCTTCGGAACGGTCTGTAGTTCGACGCCCACAAAATTTTACAGATATGTTTATCTTGAGATGGGGCGGTTTCCTTGCATTTTCGACGTTTTTCGGATAAAGTAACTTCGAATGAAAGGCACCACTTCATATAGTGCTCGTGTACTCACCCTGAATCTCTTCTCCAAGAATGATTTGTAGTGTACTTGACCAGTGATAATTTGAAGTGGTAAGTTCTGAGTGATGCAACATCCACAGTTGATCTAATTAAATTTGAAAGCTTCTTGAAGTATGAAGCAAAAATAATTTCACCGTGGAGACGCCGGGTGCCATATCGAAAGGACTAAAAGATTACTGAAGGATTGAGGTGGGCCCATTGATTGCCACTGTTCATTGACGATAAATTCCTAGCCGAATACGCACCAAAGTGTTGTGAATTAATCCCACTTTGTTCTTCCGAACGAGCTCGTGATGGATCCTGGTTACGATATACATAAGGTGACCAAAATAAGATATCGCTTAATTTCCTAGCCTATTTGGTCATTAGATAACTTCGAAGCATGCGGTTTAGTATTGAAAAGATTATGCAGTTCTTACTGACTTAAAGTTATACATATATATATTTATGCTGACGGATTGGTCTTACCACTCCACCTTCCACGCATCAATCTTTCATCGCACCTCGTTCTTTTTATTATTTCGGCTACACCGTTCTTTAAGCTAACAGTCAAAACCAAAATGCATTAATGCGAGGTTCATGTTTGTAAAAAATTGGACTAAATTGATGTGTATATGCGCTCAATGTTATCTGAATAGTCTTTTTATCGCGTCCATGCAGGTTGTCAGTGTGAATGTGGAAGACCTGGCAAACTCTGGCGCTGAGAATAATACAAATCAATCCGCGGATTCCGATGTATCGGAGTTTATAGACAATGAAGATGCAATTGTAACACAAGAAAAGGCAAAACGTTCCAAAAAGTTCAATCGACGCCTTTTGGGAAACATATTGTTGGATGCGTTCAAATCGTCTGATTCCTCGCGCATATGTCAATTCGCTTCAAGCGTAAGTTCCCTCCTCACGTGATATGCTTTTCGATCTATAGTAGGACAATCCTCCTATGCACGATAGTCAGCGCGCCTTTTCTTCGCATCTAACGTGAGGGAAAGTAGTGGTTTAGTGCTCATTGATAGAACATTTACGGTAGCCAAAGGGGCATCTTGCTTTACCGGATAGAAATTATTGATAGAACGTTTGTCCGGGTGCTATCAGAACTTGGGCGAAGGATTTTTTTTGTGGCATGCTATACGCATGGAAGGAGTATGCTCCATTGCCACGAAGATCCACTAAATTGGTGAAAGGGAACCGACAACCATGATCCTAAGACTTAGGGTAGCACCAAACCAAATAGGATCTGATTAGGTCAGGTATGATGATAACAAGCCAAGTGACAGCGAGCTGGCTTCCACCACCAAAGTTACTGACGGATCTGGGATTCGAGATTCAGCCCTTCTTGATGATAGACACTTAGTTCAGTTAATCAGCACCTGTCTGGGTATGTAGATATCTTCACTGTCGACGCATGTCGTGTTCACAAGTCTACATATTAATATTACTTAAATGCATATAATCGTCATCATCATCATCCTTCAGCGCTAAACAGTAGGGAGAGTCCCACTGACCCTGCCTTTCTCCCAGAGTTACACGTTATCTTAGATTGAATGAATGTGCAAGGTGGACATGGAATAAACCTACAGCCATGAGAAGAGAAGAAAATGAAGCCGTAGTAGTCAGCGCATGGAATACACATCCGGATCTTGAAAACACTTTTCCTCTCTTCGTCCTGATTCGATACAAACTGATGACATGATATTCGCTATCCTCGGTTTATTATCGTATTTTTCAGTGTCCACGGCAGACTGGTTGAGGGATTTTTTGGGCTTCAAACGCGGAGACTCGTGATATCTACTTTGCCCAAGGTCATTGCACGTTTTCTTGTCCGACGCTTCTGTGCCATCCATTGATCTGCACATGGCTTCTTCCACCTACTGGGAGAAACAGAAAATAGTGTGCGGTGTGGTAGACGAATGTTCCCCAATCACGTGACCCATCCAGCAAGGTTTAGTAAGCTTCATGCCCCAGTGTTCAATCGCTTACATGCGGAATGTCCACGCGACCACTCTGTCGAATCCTAGGGATGCTGCTTAAACGTCGATTTTCAGAAACGTCCAAACAACGAACACCTTCAGCACATAAACTCTGTTTCCCAACGATAAAACCAAACTCAGTGTACTGCAGTACATATGACCTTTTAACTTCAGTGAAATCCCAGGTCGGCGCCAGAGGTGCTTCAGTTCACCTCATGCCGCTCGAGCCTTGGATATACGCGTACTTGCTTCCACTACCGTGCTATCACCCTTATTCAAGCAGCCACCGAGGTACTTGAAGCCATCAGCAACGGTTATCTGCTCCCCGTCGACCATCAAAATCGGTTCCGCCTCGTAACAGCATTTTACACTTTGAAGGTGCAAATACATGCCGAATGGAGCTGCAACCCTCGCGAGTCTGTCTGCTGTTAGTCGTCTGCGTAATCGAGGTCACAGTTTTTCACCCAAGTGCACTTCACTGGTTAGCTCTAATTTGTTTCTGCCTTAATGGTTAGCTTCGGAAACAAGTTCTGATGTACTATTTTCTACATCATGATAGCGTTTCTGCATGCACCCCATTCTCCTTGGCAATCAACGGTTGGCAAATGACCCGATGTGACCAGTCTGTGACATGGACATGGTTTCAATCAAGCAGAACCGGTTAGACCTCTGGAAGAAACATCGCCGGTGGTAATGAAGGATCTCCGCTAGACATGAGGATAGATGCCGATACCCTGATTACCATCTGTGCGATTTTTTTGGTAACACTGCCACATTATCCCCAGATAGTCTGCCATTTCAAGTTTCAGAGTTTTTTATGGAACATCCTGTAGTAATTTGGGCCCGCACGACGATGTGTACTATTCTTTTATTGCCCCCTCCTACCTCGTGTATGACCGAACAGGAATGAAGGTAAACCGACAAGCATCGGCTGTTTTGGACTGAACTATCTGCATGGTTTTAATCTGAAAAAAAAAATCGCAAAAATCTAGACAATCCGAACTTTGTTTCCCGTGGTTTCATTCCGATATTATAATCTCACTCTTTTTTTCGTGTAGCTATTTGAGTCGTGCAGCTCGGCTGTCCCGATCAGACCGTCAACAAGCGAAACTGAAACTCTATCCCAATGTGAAGCTTTAGTTCATTCACAAAACTCCTCTCGGTACTCTTCGCACTTGTTGCTATCCAACGCCCTAGTGAAAGTTTATCTGACCAAAGCGCAAGAATGTTGGATGCATAGTCAGACCGTGGCAAACACAAAGTCCGGTCAGCCGACCGTATTTGCTTCTCATATCCGTGTCGCACTTCGTTACCTGATTCCGTCCCTCGTTCTTCTAGGTGAGTTACATGACTTTCGCATAGGAAAATTAAATGTGCTTTTGTGATTGTCGATTTTTGTAGGATGTTTCTCATGTTCATTTGTATCTGCTTAGACTTCGATATAGTTTGTGTCATGGATCCAAAACGTCTCTTCAGGAGTTCATGCATTTCTTGGTTATTGATTGTGGCCTCCAGAGGGTTCTTTTCTGGAGAAGTGATTGTTTGATAGACTAAGTTTATGTCTTCAGTTCACACACAGACACACAGGCTTCACACTTTACTCTCAGCTCACGGAACATACTGGGCGCACGGGATGGTTGATATCCGAAACGAACATAGTGTGATCTTGTGACAAAGCAAAACGAGATTGACACGAAACGGAATAAAATTAAGGTCGAGTCTGGCTTCGCAAACCCAGAGCAGCGTCAGACAGGATGTACGGATTAAGACGAAACTGTTCACTGGTTCGCCTCAGTGACTTGAAAAATGCCTCAAGGTAACTATTTTAATGGGGGTCCATTCGCGCTAGATATTTAAGATGAATAGCTTTTAGGTTTACGGGCGACCTTGTAAAAATACAAAAAGATTCGCTCAGAAGACAGAGAAAAATTGTAATGATTTCACATCATCTCTTAGAGAAAACTAACGGTTTGACAGGAAGCCAGAATGACACATTTCTCACTTTTTATTAAATGCTTGAAGCATGAGTAGAGTGGAAGAGACATGTCCCATAGCCATTAGGGCCCACTGCATGGGGAGGGGGGACCGGTACCTTGACCCTGAAACTTGGAGTGGCATAGGACTACATAAGATCACACTAGATCAGGTGTGTTGACGAGTTGGACGAAAATATTTATGTTTTTGAACCTCAATCCATGTTAGAAGCAAATGAGACAACTTCGATGTATATATATATATATATATATATATATATATATATATGTATTGCACAAATCTGAGTACAAGTCGTGTGCACTCGGAACCATGGCCAAGGCCGAAAATAATAAACGAGAATGAGGATAGAAATGGAAACAACGCGCGTGGTTCTCCACATCAGTCTCATCGGCTGTTCTTCGAGATCCATGTTTCTTCTGTGGGTTGAATACTACCCGATCGCTCAAACCGAAGGCTAGACTTAAGGGGTTCTACACCACATCTTTAAGTAAACAATCTAACCCACAAGGCAGTGGGACGATCCGAAAGCCAGGTAACCCGCTGGGGACCTGTAATCGACTGGTCAGTTTATACGATTTTCGGGCGAGGCCAAGCGTGCTGAGTGCCCAGTACACTCCTCTGCCGCATATGCCTATGAGTATGCAGAGCCGTATGCATCGTGCGCCTCCCGTAATTGGTTTTGAGTTAAAGTTTGGCCGTCTCTCTTGGACTGCTTATCAACGACTAACAAACCCTGTGGAGAGCACCGGGCCTTGTCCTTCCTACTTGCACGTCGGCCTCGAGAACGTAGTCTGTAGAACTTCCTCAGCAGAGAATATTCGAAACACAGATCATTCGAGAGCATTTCGAGAGGCGTTGAAAATGAGTAGTCAATTCGGAGTCTGAGGCATCCATTCCCGAGCATGACGAGCTTTTCAGGTTTCCTCCGGCTCTCATCTATTGTGACAAAACAGGGTTGATTAAATCTTCGGCTAACAAAAACCGTTATTTGTAGCTCTTTAAATCGTCGTCGATTACACCGCGTCAATGATTTTGGGTTCTCGATCTGGGTTTTGTTTTCCCGCATTCTTATTTGTCCGTTTAATTGGTTTATTTGTTGGCCTCCGATTGACAATTTTCTCGTTTCAAAACGGAATAATCATTTCATGTTTTTGTATCATTTTTCAGTACAATTTTATAGTCTCCTGAATTTTCTTTCCTCCTTTTTTCTCCTTATTCCAGCGTATGGCTAAACTTTCTCTACTTTTGTTTTACCTTCACCTTCAGAACATCTTGTTCCGGACTCCTATTCAGATGCGTTCAGTCATAACATTTCCCCGTTCTCGCAATATCCCGTCTGTCCCTATTGCGGTCAACCAGGTGTACAGTTTCCCGACTGGAAGGCTCGACACCCACCGTCGGTTGATCGTCATCTTCTGATCGATTTTCTCCGTATTGCTAGTTGTCTATTCTCTGCTGCTGTGGTCTGTTATACTGATGCCGTGCGACAGATTGATCGAACCGACTATTTGTCCAAATTACGAACACCTTTGCAAGAACAGTTAGACCATGTTGTCCTGAAGACCGCTTGTTCGACTGGCAGAGAACGGGCAGCTCAAATGCTGGACACAATTGTGTGTGGACCGTATTTTTGTAAGGTGGTGAGTTCCCCCAAGCTTTTTCCCGTCAACGCAATTAATGCCTACAGCTGTCAGGTTTGTTGCACAAACGTCTAACTCGGGCTGTTTTAACCAACCTCATCACTTACCTGTTGCATCCTAGTTCAGTTATGCATTCAGGGAAAATATCTTTTATCGCTCTTGCCACGTCAGGTTTGCCTTGACTTAATCATTTTTTCTGGTTCGTACATTTGGCAATTGGCCATCGTGTCACCGTAAAATCGTCCGCTATTCCATACGAAATGATAAGCCCCTCACAGAATCAGTTTTCACTCGGTAATCATTCGTCGAGCATACATCTGACCCGTTTGTCACGCAGAGTCACTCAAACTAGCATTCATCCCAATCGTGACGGATTACCGTTGTAACTTGCTTACGGAATTTTTTTTTATCCTCCTCGTTGATGTTTAGCGTCATAACTCCTCATCGATTTCTTCCCGTCTGCAGTCACTGGTTTGTTGGTAGATTTTCGCTAGCTTTTTTCGCCTTTGTGGTCGATGTTTGCCAAATTGTTCCCAATAATTCGTTGATGTGGAATTTTTCTTACCATTCATTTCTCGCATTTGTAGTGATGGACTCTTCGGGCGTTGGGATTCCCCTTATACTACTTTTTCACTTTGTTGGGAAAAGTACCATAGATCCTCTTTAAGAGCCGTATTTCTCTGGATCGTTTTGGTGGCTCTTCCGCAGACACATCTACGTTTGCCCAACATACGGTGAATTTCATGAGTCTTGAAATTTCTCTTCACCTCGTTCGTTTTTGTTTGATTCAGGGTGATGAACCGGATGAGCCAGATAAGTGCAGCCCATGGTTACGTGTGTTACACTTAGCAGCGCGGTGCATGCTTCGTGTTTTCCGCTCACTGACGGAACAAGAACCCGGTGGCCCTAGGATCACCACATCGAAGCGTTCTAAGCATCGCAAGCAGACCGACGTGTTTCCCAGTTCGAACTATTCTGTGACCCAGCCACTGTTAGATTTGCCCACAGTCGGTTCTCGCCTCGTCATCCTTCATGATTGGTGGCCCGTATTGATCAATATGTATGTGCTGTCGTTGCGTAAACGGTGGCTATACCAGGTGGCTGCTGATCAAGTAAGCTTGTTTTTCGCTGTTTTTTTGTTGTTTGTTGTTTTGCAGTTTGTTTGGCACCTTCGGTTTTTTGTAGTAAGAAGATCAGTTCTGTGTGTACAGTTGAAAGTCCCTTCGCCTCCGCTTTTGATAACTTCTGCACAGTACAGTAGACTTCTGACGTAAGAATGGAGTCAGTCGATTCTATCCGTCTGTCTGTTTTTTTCGTTTACAGTACGATTTCTTGGTCTCGTTTTGTTAAATAATTGATGCCAGAGAACTTTGTTAAGATCATCCCGATGTTCCACTCCGCTGTCAGAATTCAAACTGGGTAGTTCATGCGTTCATCCTGTTGGTTGGTTAAATTTGGTTTAGTGGGTTTTACACTTTTTTTAACCTTAAAATTTGTGTTAGGTGATGCGTGTGTCATGGTTATCTGGTCTTCCTCGTCCTGTGCAACTGTATGATCAACAACATCTTTAGACCCGATCGAGTGAATTGAATACTTCCATTTGATGACAAACTTATTGACTATAGTAATCTCGATGCAGTCTTTTATTCACTTTGGTTGTCATAGTGCAGAGTTGCCGTTTATGATTCCGGACGGCTTGTCCTAAGAGGTCATGCCACACCAAATTGAGTAGATATTTTGTCCTCAGAGAAGTAAATAATCAGAGCCCATATAATTAAACAATAGTTCAAAAGTCAATCACTCGCATAATGCAACTTAGAAATGCGTTTCTCGGGGTTATTGGACGATCAAATAAGATAATGAGTAACAAAACGTCTCTAGGCTCCAGTGTGAGCGAACAAACGTCTATTCTGTGTGCATGTACAATGAGTAGAAATCTATTCGCTTACATCATTGTTACATAAGTTCGTTTGTCTCAAGCGTTAGTGTTTGAACACAAAATGCCACACAAGATATATGCACACAGTAAGACTATGCCTGGAAAGGTGCTCCGGGAATTTGCAAATTGGTTTTGAAGTCTGTCGTGAGAAACCGAGAAAAATAATAGGGTTTTCCGAAAACCAGTGACACAGAATACGGGGTAGTACAAAACGTTTGATTAGTCAAGGTGAAATCCCGGAATTCTTCAGAAGCAAAACATAAAAGGTGATCTTTCTAGTTCTTTTACAAAAAAACGGCTTTATTATAATCACTATCTCCATCAGCATACTGGTTCCTGTAGAGCCATAGACGATACACCGTCCGGTTCTTTGGGTTTCTCAGAGCCCAGCTGAGTCGGTTTCTTGCAAACGTCCGAGAAATCTAAGGTGGCGTAGGTGTACTTATCTCGTATGATGACCGTATGCGATAGGCGTTGGACTGACGGTCTTGTTAGAGCTGTGAATAAGCGGCTCCACGTTCGTTGGGAATCCCAATGTCCGAAATGGTTGTCCTGTGACTGTTTTGGCAAATTCGGTGTTCCGCCGTAGTTTTATGTCTTAGATGTGGTAAGTTCTACCAGATTCGCTTTGAAAGGATTCTTACGGAGAGGTAATCCGTGGCTGTTTACGCTCTTTCCTTCCAGTTAGCCAACTTCTTGAACGTCGGGAGAGAATATTTCTGCCACATCGAATCGAAATGTTCTTCTAGGGATAGCATACGCCATAGAAATAGTTCATACTAGCTCGTTGGTCGATCACAATAGTAGTTTGGTCCGGACGCGTAAACCCATTTCGATCAGACTGAACACCCCGTTTCCATAGCCTGATATGGACTTCCAGGTCGCATTTTCTTCTCTTGGCTTGCGATCTTAGCTTTGTATTAAAGTTGACGATTGGTTTTCCCAGTGATTGCGGGACAATCTGAATGATTGGATGCTCATAAGGTTCCATGAAGAATGGTCGTTGGTAGGAACCGAGGTACACTTGTGGGCCAAGAATGAACCTACCCGGGCATTCATTCCTATGTTAAGTAAACTCGGGGTGGCTCTAAAATTGATGTCAAACCTAATGAAGCCACAACTTATAGAGCGATAATAAGATATCAACTTATTCTGCTAGAACACGATTTAAACAAAGACATTTTCAGCATATTATTCCTTGACCTCACACAATTATACGTATTGGAGACGAGGCTCAGAGTTTCATCAAACGACCAGGTTCAAAATGGTAGCCATTAGAAACATATGTCCATTTTTTATTTTGTTCCCATCCAAAAGACGAGCATAGCTCGTCATTAGTGATCAAAATGGTCGTCAAGACACGGTGATTACATTTAAGCGTTTGCGAGAATGGCAAAAATTTGCTATCTCATAGATGCAATGATATGGGAAATAGTATGGGTGAAACAGTTCGTTTACCAGTACATGTTATCGATCATTGAATTAGGTAAGGATGACACCGTCCTGTTTACGATATGGTCAGAGTAAGAGACGCGACAGCCAATGAAACTTTCCTGTTTAACAAGTACACTGTCCGTATCATCACGCAAGCTTATGTCTGACAATAAAATTGCTCCCTAATTGTCTTTACCTTCGATGTCATAGTCAGATGCGAAGAGATTCGTCCATAATGTCATCTGTAAGCCTGGATAAGACATTACCTGAAATCCTGTCGTTAGGACCGAAATTCTATTGTTCATCCAACAAAACCGGACAACCGGATATGAAGATTGGATTTGAGAGTCTATTTAGTCCACTATCCGACCCGTTACCATCCTCGTCACAAAACTTAAAGAAACTTTAATTCTGTCATGTCAACACATGTTACCAAGATAGAAACGACAGACGAACAAAACGAGGTTTGATGACGCCTGAACACGTAAATCACCCACAAGAACTACAGCCAAATAGGAAAATCAATCTCAACCGGAACAGATAAAGGAGACGGCATGATGAGAAAATGAAGGCGATATAGAGAAACGAATCGAAATTCACAAATAGTATCCGTGAGAGACAGAGCTTTTCGAATAAAAATACCATTTCTATGAGACCTATAGCTCTGAAGCGGAGCAGAATAATCGATGCAATGGCTTTTATGCCGATACAACCCACATGAATGACAATTCTCAGGTTGTACGGCTTACCGAGGGTGCACAACGAGACTTCTGTCACAACNAGACTACACGTTGACGTGGTGTGACGGCTTGCGTGCCTCCATGATCCAACGAGCTATACAGGATGGCTTATCACAAGCCGAAGATCCAATCATGCCTGGAAGGTCAATGGGTACAGGCCTGACGAAGTAGTCTCCTGGTCCTCCAAGTTGGGGGTTGATCTGAGTTAGCAGCTCAGTTGAAGAAACGATTGGAAGAATAATTGATCCAAGTAGATGGGCTTCCACTCAGCTATTCCCCACTGCCTTGCAGTCAGGTTCTTGTCAGAACCAAAGGCTTTGGTTGAGAACCCTAATCGTTCTTCTGCTTAGCGGCTAAACTCCCTAGCAGTACCCGTCCATTATTCCCGATGAGTTACACGCCTACAAATAATTCCATACTGCATCGGTCGTCGCGCAGGATAATCAGGACCACGCTGCCCATTGCATCGAGCGCAGGTGGGGTGGCTAGTGGTAAGTTTGCTGCTGCTCAGAGTTCCCTCTCTTTTATTCAACCTGTCTCTTCTGTCTCCAACCCAATCTGTTTGCCCCTTCTGCCTACCCTTAGTGTCTCCATTGATAACAGGCCCGATACTCGCAACGGTTTATTGTCAAGTAGTGTAGTAGGTGGTTTTCAGTCTGTTAGCTCACATTTTCTCAAGCCTCGTCAGCCTGTGCATCTGGGTTCCTTCAATGTGCGCACTTTAATGCAGGCTGGCCAACAGACGTGTTTGGCTCTGACAGTGGACTAACTCACTTTCGATTGATGTCTGCTGTGTGAGTGAAACACGAATTGAGGATTCGAGTAGAGTAGAGTAATTCAACTAACTGCACCCCTAACGTCTCGTGAAGATATTTTCTTCGCACTTCAGGAGACGAAGCAGCTCAAGCTGTGGGTCAACGTGGTGTAGGAATAGTCTTGAGTGAGAAGGCTGAAGCAGCCGATCTAGACTGGATCCAAGTCAACAGTCGCTTGTGTGCCATGAGACTGCAGGGATCAGTCGGCGTCCGTAAGGATAGTAGTGTTAAGCGCAGTTTAATTGTTATCTCGGCATACGCTCCAACAGACTGCAGCACTGATATGGAGAAAGACGAATTTTACGATGACCTCGTCACTCTTGTTCGGAAGAGCAAACGCTCTGACATTGTAATGGTAGCAGGTGACTTTAATGCACGAAAGTTAGAAAATTCAGTGCATCGGAGTCCTGTTTAGGTGGGCGATGCGCCTTGCCTGCACAGCGAACGGACGACGGAGAAAGACTTCTCCAGTTCTGTGCAGACAATCGTTTGTTCCTATCTAGTATGAATTTCCGACACAGTTCGCATCGCACTGCGACATGGTGCTCTAACTCGACAGGTACTTTGAGTCAGATTGACCAAATCGCAGTTAGCTACCGTTTGCGCGTTTCCGTCCACAACTGTAAATCATACTGGACCACGTAAGTCGAATTGGACCATGCGTTAGTTTTAATGTGATGTTTACTCATCGGTTCGCAACAACGGCCATCGACGCAGGCCACAAACCCGATTGGCTGTCGAACGTTTGTCCGATTCGGCTGTTCGCAACAGCTACGAACAGAAACTATCCGAGGGACTAAGAAATTCGACCAGCAGCAATGTAGACGAGCAGTGGGATCAAATTAAGCAGGCTATGCACTTCACAGCAAATTTTGTCTGCGGTCCCAGATCTAGCGTTCATCAAAAACACTGGATCTCGAAAGAGTCGCTGTTTCTAATGGAGTAAAAACGCGAGCTGCGTCGGCAGTTGCAGCGTCAATTGACCATAAGCCTTAGGAATGACCGCGAAAGCTGGTGGGTTAAAGTAGCCGAAGAGATGCAGGTGGCGTCCGCTTCAGGTAAAAGTCAAATACTGTTTAATTTTATACGCGACAGCGGTGGGCGACACCGGTGAACTTCGGTTAGTGAAGTCGTGTGCGATAGGAACGGAAGGCTCATTCATGGAAGACAGGAACGAATGGACCGTTGGGCAGAGCATTTCAAGAATCAGTTCAGCTGGCCACACGCTAACGTATTAAGTCCGACGTCTGGGGCTGTGAATCCTTGGGAGGTGTCACTTATTCCCCTAACGGAGGTGGAAGTGCAGTCGAATATTCGGCTTCTGAAGAGGGGAAAAGCTGTCGGTCCCGACGACCTTCCCCAGTTCTTTTCAAATTGGGTGGAGAAGTGTTGATGAAATCACGATCGCAGTCTTTCTCGACCTGAGAGGTGCTCTCGACTCCGTGGATCGACCAGCACCATCCAGTGCTCTCTGCCGGAAGGCTTTGCCAACGAAGTTTGTGAACCTGTTGCGAGCATTGTACTCGCATACTTATGGTCGCGTTAGGGTATACGGTGAACTGTTACGTTCATTCGAACCGACCAGTGGCGTTCGACAAGGGTGTCCCATCTCTCCATCCTTGTTCAACTTCGTCATGGACCAGGTGATGGAAGATGCTTTAGGAGGTCTCCGGGATGTTGGAGTCGAACTGGGAAGTGGAGAAAAGCTATGCGAGTTAGATTATGCAGACGAAGTTGTGGGCCTTTTCGAGTCTACGGACCATGCACAACGGGCACTAGATAGACTGTCGAGATCGGTTGCTCGGTTTGGCATGTACTTTGCACCTTCAAAGTGCAAAGTACTGTTACAGGACTGGACGACAGCAGCGCCGAACTTGATAGTGGATGGAGAGGAAATAACAATGGTGGACCGTTTCACCTTCCTTGGTAGCTGCGTGTCCAACGGTGGTAGCTCGGGATTGGAGGTAAGTTTGCGTATATCGAAGGCTCGGGCAGCTTACGCTGGATTGAAGCACTTGTGGCGTCGGCCTGATATTTGAATGAAGTTGAAATGTCGTGTGTACTGTGCTGCAGTGCGTTCAGTTCTATTGTACGGTTGCGAGACGTGGAGTATGCGTGTGGGCGATGTTCGTTGGTTGGAAGTTTTCGACAACCGATGTTTACGTAGTATGGCTAGGATTGGATGGAGTAACCGGGTGAGTAATATTGAGGTTAGGAATCTGGTATTGGGTGCCAGTTCTGAGAAAAGCTTGTTTCAGCGTGTGAAACTTAGTAGACTACGCTGGTTGGGGTTGGGTCACGTGTTGCGTATGACGAACACTCGTCAACCATACTGTGCCTTATTTTGTGTTCCTCCTAAGGAACGGAAGAAGCCATGTGGAGGCCAACAGATAACGTGGCAACGTGGAATGAGAAAATGTACAGCGAATTCAGGTAAAGTAGGTGTCTCACGCCTTCGTGGTTGGGATCCGAAAGACTCATCGACTTGCTGGCTGGAGATACTGAAGGATATGGCAGTGAATCGTGAACAGTGGCGATCGTGCTGTCATTTTCTATCGAATCAGAATGATTGAAAACACGTGCGTTTGTACAGTTAGACTGTGTTTCGTGTGTTGGCTGCAGCAGCATCTTATCTTTTCCCGCCTGTGTAGGTCCACTCCCTGTTCCCGTTTGATATTCACTCTTTTTATATAAACGTGTAACTCTGGGGAAAGGCAGCGGTCAGTGAGTCTTGTCTTGCTGTTTAACGCTGATCGATGGTGATTAAGACCGAAGGTGCGCAAAGGTGGATCCCCGATGTGGCATACTTTTGATATATGTAACTCTTCGTATCACGCTTTATCTTTTTGGTTAACACGTTCACTGTTACCAGTTAGAGGAGTTATCGCCAGAAAGAGTGTCAGATATATTTGATCTCGCAGAAACTGGTATGAAGGGAAGCAGATGTAATCTTGCAATGTGAATCCCCTGTTCACTGATGTTCCCACCAGCAAAACTATTAGTCACATTTAAGTGCACTCACGGGAACAGCATAACGTTAGGGATTCTACTAGATTAATTGAAATTACTTTGTTTGCACTAGAAATGTTCAGTTTCAATTCATTGGTGAAAGATACCGGCGAAGGGACGAAATAACAATGGGGTCACTTTTTGGACCACTGTTTGCTGATGTCTTCACATCGGCTCTGCTGTTGCCCGGCTCACTGCCGCGTCCGATCCTCTGAGGCCTTATGTAGATCGTCTCGAGCGCTCACGGTTGCCGGTCCTCTCTCAGACTAACCATGACATGCACATTCGTTCTCGCTTTCTCATTATCCGCGTAAAAATGCTATTACCTTCACCAATATTACTGAATTCAACTGCAACAATGATTCTGTTCACCAGTTTTTCCAATGTTCTCCTCTTACTCTGTATTTGACCGAAACTCAAATCTCTCCTTCATCATATACCGCACACTTTTAGTTCTTCATATAGGTCTTTTAATCTCCTTTTGTTTCTAGAGCAAATATTTGTGCTTTTTTCATCATTCAGCCGCCCCCCACCCACCCAGCTGCCAGCTTCACTTTCCCAATCACGAATTTCAGTTCCTGTGGTTAAAACTCCGATTCTCTTCCTCCATCCACTGCTTTTGTGTTGTTTATTGTTCTCCCGACAATTCTGACTCTTCCACTTTTGACTTATTATCTTCAGGAATTGAATGTTTACTTGATCGCAAAAGTCATATTACTATCTTTGGAGATTTTAACGTTCACAACGGCCAGTGTCTGGTACACTCCGCTGACACTTCAGTCATGAGCGCGAGGCCGAACAGTTCGCTGTAGTCTACAATTTATCTCAATTGATTGACCTCTGCACGCGTATATCCCGATCGAACTGACGACTGTGCTCATACTCTTGATCTCATCTTCACTTCCGTCCCTTTTCATTTTGCAAATATTTCCATTCTTCTTCGCTGATCAGACCATTGCGTCATTAGGTCATCCATCAGATTCATCCGCCATACTCTCCTCCCTACTCAAGACGTGTTGGAACTACAATTCAACTGACCAAGACGGTTTCCGAGACTTCTTAGCTTCCTACCATTGATAAAACTTCTTTTACTTCCAGCGTTTCCACATCTGTCTCCAACTTTGCCAACATTATTTCTCAAGGCATGAATAGTTCTATTCCACACCTTTCCAAATCAGGCAAACCCGAATTTTCCAAATGGTTTAATTACACATGCTACCATGCTGTATGCTTGGAGTGCTTAACAGTTCGCTGCTGGCTCTGCTCACTCACTTTCGCCTCCCACTTTCGCTTCGTGCAAGCTAGGAACATGTGTTCACCAACTATATAAAGAACCAATGAGTGCATTGTCCGGTACAAAGCCGAATTCCCCTAACTACTAGGTAGCACTCAATGTCTCCAAAACCTTCCTTTCAATTTCATTGAAAGGTTATTCTTTCTGTTCACACATGTCCTTTGATCCGTCTATTCTGAATTTCACAGACTCAGCTTCTCTTCTCGACTGATCGATTGGTTCTTCATTATGCTGGCCTTCTTTCATATGTGAACTCGCCAGGCCATTAACCCCGCCCATCTACATGACGCAGACTCCACGATAAGCTTTATCTGTTCTTGTCCTCTGTCCAATCGAACCGTGCCATCGATCCAAATGCCTGGGACACTTACTCCTACCGATAAGAACCATCTACAACCCCATTCACCTTGAATTTGCGTACACTTTCACCTGGTCACATTACGCGGAAAACGGGTGAGGAAACAGTTTCCTCGGTGCTCTGGTTTCTGTTCTAAGCCCGAACAGTTCGTCTTTCTAAGACCTTTTCTTGCTCTTCTCGCAAACAGGCAGCTAGACACTCCTATTAAATCTCTATTGCTAAGTTTCGTACTTCTTTGTTCCGGTCTTCACTCTGCTCGAGATATCTAAACTGCGGAACACTCTCCCTCTTTCTGTATTCCCACCCATTTACAATGTTTCACGTTTTAGGAACAGGTTCAATAAGCTGGTTCTTACGTGAATACTCTCCATACTTATTCCATCACAGTATATCCTTTGACCATGAGGTTTAACCTTTAGGCTGTATTTCACTTTGTGTGTAATGAGAAACTGGCGTTCACCAGTCAAACAATGCACCGTATGCGAGTGTTATGTTAATGATATGCCATATGTTGTAGATGAACGTACGAACACAAGTTATATACTACATATGTTTAACAATGTCCATCCAAACGTTCAATTCACACCAGAAAAAGAAACACCACAAATTAGCATCGGGACGACGGGTCTGTGCAGTCGTCAGTCTGTACAAAAGCGACGTGGAACGGATAGTACATTCATTTTCACGGCTTTATGCCTTTACAATTGGAGAGGAACCGAATTTGGTGTTTATTTGATAGAACAAGTAAATTATGTATTAATGACTCAAGGGGAAATGAATTTCGGTTTCTGCCGAACCTGTTCGTATAAAATGATACTCCGAAATATTCTTTAAGACTACGGAAAAGCAGTAAAACGAGGAGAAATAGGCGCAATAAAGAAGCCCTTATACGTTTGTTTGCCTTTCAAAGGTGACGTAGAAACAGAAATTGCCCAACGGAAAATGTCAGTTGTAATCAGCACAATTGAAAATTGCATTCAGATCCAGACCGACCGTATGTTTCCAACTAATGAGCAGATTGCCAGATTCTGCAGTCTCATTCTATATGCATTGATTCGCATGTTTCTGTGGGACTAGGCGTTTGTCCGACCACGTTGGCGAACATTGCCTGGCTTGGTTGAGCACAGGAACAGTTAATTTAAGCATTAGCCTGGTGTGTTCATCATCATCACCATCATCGCTCAGCGTTAACCAGTAAGGCCAGCCTCACTGACCGCTGCCTTTTCTCCAGGACTAAATGTTTCTATAAAAGGAATGAATATCCATGGGGAACGGGAGTAGACCTACACGGGCAGCAAAAATTAATATATGTTGCTTTAGCCAACACACGGAACGCAGTCTAACTGTACAAATGCACTCCTCCAGTCATTCTGATGCGATAGAAAATGAAAACACGATCGCCACTGATCATGGTTCACTGCCATATCCTTAAGTGTCTCCAGCCAGCTAGTTGGCGAGTCTTTCGGACAGGGACGTGAGATATCTACTTTACTCAAGTTCGCTGTACATTTCCTCATCCCACGTTGCCACGTCATCTGTTGACCTCCACATGGCTCCCCTTTTTTCACTCCGTGGGAGGAACGGAAAATAGGACATGATATGGTGGACGAGTGTTCGTCATACGTAACACGTGACCCAACCAGCGTAGTCTACTAAGTTGCATATTCCACGATAAAGTATGCTCAGAATTGGCACCTAGTTCTAGAGTCCCGACCTTTACATTACTCACCCGGTCACTCCATCCAATCCTGGCCATAGTACGTAGACATCGGTGATCGAAAACCTCCAGCCAACGATCTACCACACGCATACTCCATGCATCGCAACCGTACAAAAGAATTGAGCGTACCGGGGCACAGTACTCGCGAACCTTTAACTTTGAGGAAGTATTAGGCCGACGTCACCGGTACTTCAGCACAACGTAAGCCGCTCGAGCCTTTGATATACGCGTGTGTTCACACTCTGTCGAGTCAGATCACTCTGTGAATATAATAGATGCTTTTCGTACTATCTACAAAGTTAAGAGGAGAAAATCGAGAACTGTCAAGCGTCTTACCTGAAACGCAAACGAAGCCATATGCATTAGCCTGAACAACCCCACTCTGCGGGTTCAGAAATTTTTTTCAGACGCTTGAACTTTCTTGGCCTGCTTGTCATTTTCCAACAAGTAGTTTACAGCCTGATCGTTTGACAAATCGATCAATTATACATACATACGTACGAACATTCTTCGAGTTATGACCTAGTATGACTGCAAACTGGCAATTCCTCTAAGCCAATTTCAACCATGTTTATTGTTATATTGGCATGAGGACGGATAACTGAAAACGAACTTGTTCGCCACGTTTTGTTCTTTTCGAGAGAAGTTTTGCAAAATGTGGATGAGCTATTCCAAGGTGGGGAATTCATCTGCACTCCCTATAGCGTGACGTCATTATCATTATTATCATCGTTCAGCGTTAAACAACAAGAAAGCCTCACTGACCGCTGCCTTTCCCCAGAGTTACACGTTTATATAAAAAGAGTGAATATCCAAGGCTAACAGGGAGTGGACCTACACAGGCAGAAAAAGATAAGATGCTGCTGCAGCCAACACACGAAACACAGTCTAACTGTACAAACGCACATGTTGTCAATCATTCTGATTCGATAGAAAATGACAGCACGATCGCCACTGTTCACGATTCACTGCCATATCCTTCAGTGTCTCCAGCCAGCAAGTCGATGAGTCTTTCGGATCCCAACCACGAAGGCGTGAGACACCTACCTTACCTGAATTCGCTGTACATTTTCTCATTCCACGTTGCCACGTCATCTGTTGGCCTCCACATGGCTTCTTCCATTCCTTAGGAGGAACACAAATTAGGGCACGATATGGTAGACGAGTGTTCGTCATACGCAACACGTGACCCAACCCCAACCAGCGTAGTCTACTGAGTTTCATACGCTGGAACAAGCTTTTCTCAGAACTGGCACTCAATGCCGAATTCTTAACCTCAGTATTACTCACCCGGTTACTCCATCCAATCCTAGCCATACTACGTAAACATCGGTTGTCGAAAACTTCCAACCAACGAACATCGCCCACACGCATACTCCACGTCTCGCAACCGTACAACAGAACTGAACGCACTGCAGCACAGTACACACGACATTTCAACTTCATTGAAATATCAGGCCGACGCCACAAGTGCTTCAATCCAGCGTAAGCTGCCCGAGCCTTCGATATACGCATATTTACCTCCAATCCCGAGCTATCACCGTTGGACACGCAGCTACCAAGG